>JAVSCE010003235.1:0-24295 GCA_032199065.1 Smutsia gigantea
CAATGTGGCTAAGACTGAGGGAGCCCATGGTCATCCCAGGCCACAGTTTCTACAAGGCTAGGCAATGTGTGAGCAGAGAGGGTCAGGCACCATGCACCCTTATCTCTACACGGCATTGGTCTTGGCATGGGGGGCAGTTTCTGAGGCCTCTGCTTGGCTGGCCCCAGGATGACTCGCACCACAGACAGGTACCCCACTGGAATTGCCCCCATGCCAGGGGTGTTGGTCTCGACAGCACAGGCTGAGGAAACGTCCCGTCTAGCTTACTAGTGCCTGCCTGCGCTGCTGGTCCCCCACTGTGATTCTGCACAGCCTCTGTGGGCCCAAGCCAGAGCTGAGTGCTCTGGCCCAACAAAGTGTACCCATTTTCTAGCCCACTCGATGGCGCCCCAGAGTCTGGCCTGGGGCGGCCCCTGCTGGGTGTGCTGTTAACCCCCCATGTGGGGGCACTTTTGCAGGCTCAGACAGTCCAGGGAGTTACATTCAGGGGCTCGCCCACACAGGCGTCCTGGTCCTGAGTCACCGTCCAGGACAACCAGAGAGCCGCTGAGCATCTCGCAGGGGTACTCAACCGTCTGGAGTTCAGCTGGTGGGTCACAGAATTCTCTGCTGCATCTTCTGCTTTTCTGCCCTGTGAGACGTGCTTCCCCATGTGCAGAGACTCTCACTCCCTCCTTTGTGAGCAGTTGTTAATTGCCGTCAGCTTTTCCCTCTGCACAGGCTTTCCCACTTCACAGAGTATAACCCCCAGGTCCCATGTCGCCCCAGGTCCCCTGTCCTCCAAACTGTCACTGCTCGGGATGCTGCAAGCACCTGGCCCCACCCAGCAGGTCCGGCTTCCGGTCCTGCCCCCCTTCTGCTCTGTGTGTAGGCTCCTCAGTCCCATAGCTGCTGGCTGTGTGGATGTGCCTGGCAGGACCATCAGCAGAGAGGCAGCCAGGCCTCGACCCACGATGCACAGACTCACGAACTCCGCCGCCCTGCTGGACCCCCGGAGCAGGGCACTGCTGGCCGAGGTGGGCCCAACGAGCTGACTATTGATGGCTGGAGGCCTTGCCAACCCTCCTCGCATCCAGGCCAGGAGTCCTCTTGCGGGGGTCCAGGCTTGCCACCTGGCAGACCACCAGGGCCGGGTGCCCAGGCTGAGCAAAGTGGGCTTTGTTCGGGAGAGCTGGCATGCAGTGTGCTTCTGAGGGAAGGTGGGGAAAGACAAATGGCTACCCAGGAAAACTATTCGGGGCGCTGCTGGGCCATGGCGGCAGCAGTGCACTGGGAAGACCCGCTGGTGCAAGAAGCAGGTGGGATGCACAGTAGAGCCCGTGCTTGGGGGAAAGGGACACCCCACCCCAGGGACAGCCTGGCGTGGACTCGGTGCATCACAGAGGTCGTGATGGGTGCAGGTGGGGAGGCTCGGCCGGCCTGGGTCCCTGGGGGGCCCGCTGCACTCCCCAACTACAGATGAGGTGGCAGTGTGCTGTGTGGTGGGGGAGCCGGGGAGGCAGTGGGGGTGCTCAGGCCACTTGAGTGCCGGAGGCAGCAGCAGGACTGTCCTAGCACAGGTCAAGGGTTCCAGTAAAGCACCAAGCACTTGCCTCTGGGAAGCCGGCATGGGGGCACTAGGGGCTGGCCGTCTCTTCCGTCATGTTGGAGGAGGACACCAGCAGCTGGAGGTCCTGCCCGGTCAGGCCCAGCAGGCCAGAGCTTCTACAGCCCGAGGCCCCACGCCCCGTAACACTGAGTGAGCCACCCCGGCACACAGAGGGTCTGCCACTCTCTCAAATGGCACTGCTGTGGAAAATCGTCCTGAGCTTCATAGGCTCAGCCAGGCTGGGGTCCTCCTCACCTGGGCTGCAGGCAAAGGCGCAAGCAGAAATGCGGGTTAGGAACGGCCCGTGGGCCCCAGCCAAGGAGCGCTCCAGCCAGCACAGGCCTGTAAGGCTTCTGGGTGGGTGCAGAGGTGCTCGCGCTGTGGCCTCCAGCGGGAGCAGACGGGACGTCCGTGGTTTTCAACATGAAACTTCCCCTTTGTGACCACGCAGGGCACAGACTTCCTGCTCCCAGCAGCCTGGCCTGCTGCAGAGCCCAGTACCCCAGGGAAGACGCTGAGTGGGGACTCCAAGCAGCCAGCACTGGGCCCACCTTCTGGGCTGGCTGTGCCCTCACCCTTCCGCCTTTCCAGACCCCACCCAGCGACCCCAGCTGAGGCCACAGGGACAGGCAACCACTCCCAGTTCCTTCCCACCCTAGCAGCGGATGGTGCGGCTGGGGATGACACAGCGGGTGGAGGGTGGAGGACGGAAATCCCAGGAGGGCGGGGGGGCGCGCTCTGCTGCACCCCGACGTCCAGCTGCAAAACATGCTCGCGGCTTTGATTCCCTAGTTTTAGAGGCACATTCGCGATTCCAAAGTGGATTTCAGCCATGACTTTCTGTTCACTCTCTTAGTCCCCTGGCCCCTCTAGCGACGCCTACACATTTAGATGGCCCATGTCTTGTACCCGGTTCTCCACATTCTTTTTCTGTGGTCCAGATGTTTCCAGTTTACTGGTGGGCACCACACGCTGACACCTCTCTAGCATGCTTCCTGGTCATTAATGCCTTCTTGGAGACGCTTAACTTCCTGTGCTGCCCCCAACCTCACCTTATCATATTGCCTCCATCTGCTGCCCACACCCCATGACCCCCGTGCCCCCTGTATTCCCTGTACTCCCATGTTCCCCATGCCCTCTGTGTCGCCCATGTCCCCTGTGCCCTGTCTCCCATACCCTGTGCCCTCCATGCCCCCCATGTCCCATGTCCTGTGTCCCCCATGCCCCCCATGTTCCCCGTGTCCCCTGTATTCCGTGTCCTGTGGCCCATGTCCCTGGCTCCCTCTGGCTCTGAGGGTAGTGACATGATGGAAGGGGGCATTGCAGTCAGCACCTTTCCTTTGCAGTTTTACTAAGAACGGGACCCTCCTAGACCTGTTTTGTGATTTTACGCAAATCCTGGCCTCACGAACAGACTATGGAGTCAGCGTGGACTATGGCAAGAGTGTCAGAATGTTGGGGCCAACATGCTCTCTGGCTCTGCTGGGGAGACCCAGGGGCTCTAACCAGACCCAGTGGCATGTATCTTGCGGGCCACAGGGCATCAACCACAAAGTGGGCTGACTGGCCCCCCGTCCGCCTCCCAAAGTGGGGGCATCACCTGCCCCAGCTCCACACACACCAAGGCATTGGCGGCAGGCTCCGATGTTCCCCAGAGATCGGAGGACAGAAAGTGGCCCCAGGTGCCCCATGGAACCGGCCTTCCTGACTGGGCTGCACATGTTTCCTCTGTCTCTGCGGACCACACAGACACAGAGCTGCCAGGAAGTGTGGGCCCTGCCGCAGATGCCCCAGCCTTTCCTGCTTGCCCCCTGCCATCTGCAGAAATGTCACCCCCATCAGGGCAGTCGGTACAAATCACTCCCAAGCAATGCAGCCCCAACCGGACTTCCAAGCAAGAGTCTTGCAGCCTGCTGGGGCTATCAGGGCCACGCCAGACAGGCCGTCGTGATGCTGTGGGGCACCCCGACACGCACCCTGTCCTGAGCACGGGGCACTGACTCCCCCCTTAGCCGTGGGAGGGCTGCGTGCTGGCAGCCCTATAGGCAGGAGCCGCCTTGCCAGGCAAGCACCCACTCACTAGGGGGACATGCAGTTTTGGAGAAAGCAAATGCAGGCAAGTAGGCTGCATCCGCCGCCTCCTGCTTCTGAGAGGACCCTCCATTCCTACGCAGCCTTCGTCATCGAGAGCTGCACCAGTTCTTTGCGGCATCATGGAAACCGTTCTCATGAAAACAGGCTCCTGCCTCCTATTCCCCTGAACAGCCGTGGGAGGGCCTCAGACTGAAGGGGTCACTTCTAGGGGCAGGGTGCACTGGGCGGAGCCCACTTGGACATCAGTGTTGGGTTTGCTGGTGCCCCCGAAGCTGCCTTTCACCCAGCTCTCTGCTTTTCAGACCACTGAGGGCAGGCAGCCAGCTCACCTCGATGCAAAGACCTGATGACCTTGCTTCTTGGGTGACCCCGTGCAGGCAGTGAGGGGCACAGCCGGCAAAATGGGTGTCAGTGATAGCCACCTTGGGTTGGCAGCCCGGGGACCAGCAGGGGAGCCAGAGAGGTGCAGTGAAGTGGGCTGGCATGGGGACCCAGGGCCAGAATGGGCCCACTGACCAGCTCTGTGAGCTCTGGCAACTCTTGCCATGCCCTGGGCCTGGCCGCCTCTTGGTGAAGTCAGAGTGTTGAACTCCTGGAGTTTTAAGCCATTTTTTTTTTATAATTTATTTTATTATCATTAATTTACAATTACATGTGCAATATTACGATTATTAAACTACCCCTTCATCAGGTCCCCCCCACCAACCCCATTACAGTCACTGTCCATCAGTGTAGTGAGATGCTATAGAATCACTACTTGTCTTCTCTGAGTTGTACTGCCCTCCCCGTGCCCCCCCAACATTACATCTGCTAATCGTAATGCCCCTTTTTCCCTCTTATCCCTCCCTTCCCGCCCATTTTCCCCAGTCCCTTTCCCTTTGGTAACTATTAGTCCGTTCTTGGGTTCTGTGAGTCTGCTGCTGTTTTGTTCCTTCAGTATTTTTTCTTTGTTCTTATACTCCACATATGGGTGAAATCATTTGATACTTGTCTTTTTCGGCTTGGCTTATTTCACTGAGCATAATACCCTCTAGCTCCATCCATGTTGTTGCAAATGGTAGGATTTTTTTTCTTCTTATGGCTGAATAATATTCCATTGTGTATATATGCCACATCTTCTTTATCCATTCATCTACTGATGGACACTTAGGTTGCTTCCATTTCTTGGCTATTGTAAATAGTGCTGCGATAAACATAGGGGTGCATCTGTCCTTCTCAAATTGGGCTGCTGCATTCTTAGGGTAAATTCCTAGGAGTGGAATTCCTGGGTCAAATGGTATTTCTATTTTGAGTTTTTTGAGGAACCTCCATACTGCTTTCCACAATGGTTGAACTAATTTGCATTCCCACCAGCAGTGTAGGAGGGATCCCTTTTCTCCACATCCTCGCCAACATTTGTTGTTGTTTGTGTTTTGGATGTTGGCCATCCTCACTGGTGTGAGGTGATATCTCATTGTGGTTTTAATCTGCATTTCTCTGATGATTAGCGATGTGGAGCATCTTTTCATGTGCCTGTTGGCCATCTGAATTTCTTCTTTGAGAGAAGTGTCTATTCATGTCCTCTGCCCATTTCTTAATTGGATTATTTGCTTTCTGTTTGTTAAGGTGCATGAGTTCTTTATATATTTTGGATGTCAACCCTTTATCAGATACGTTTTTTATGAATATATTCTCCCATACTGTAGGATGTCTTTTTGTTCTACTGATGGTGTCCTTTGCTGTACAGAAGCTTTTCAGCTTGATATAGTCCCACTTATTCATTTTTGCTTTTGTTTCCCTTGCCCGGGGAGATATGTTCATGAAGAAGTTGCTCATGTTTATGTCCAAGAGATTTTTGCCTATGTTTTTTCTAAGAGTTTTATGGTTTCATGACTTACATTCAAGTCTTTGATCCACCTTGAGTTTACCTTTGTGTATGGGGCTAGACAGTAGTCCAGTTTCATTCTCTTACATGTAGCTGTCCAGTTTTTCCAGCACCAGCTGTTGAAGAGGCTGTCATCTCCCCATTGTATATCCAAGGCACTTTTATCAAATATTAATTGACTGTATATGTTTGGGTTAATGTTTGGATTTTCTATTCTGTTCCACTGGTCTGTGGGTCTGTTTTTGTGCCAATACCAAATTGTCTTGATTACTGTGGAGTTTTAAGCCATTTCTTGAGCCCCAACTGGGCCAGCTACTGCACTGAGCTCACATGCAGACGCAGTGCAGACATGCCAATGAGCAGACACATGGAGAGACACACAAACGTGCAGACACATACATAGACATACATACACACACCTGCAGACACACCAAAACACATGCTGATACTTTGCATCTCGTTGCATTTTAAACACACAGCCAGGATAGGGAAGCACCCCATGGGCATTTCGCTGCTTCACACCAAGGGCCACAGGAAGGCAGGAAGTGAAGATTCTTGCAGGGGCCTGAGGCCTCTTGGTGGACTTGAGAGGGAGTCACAGAGACCTCTCTGGACCCAAGTACGACCAGCAGGTGGTCTGTCCCCTTTGTCTGATGACAGCCAGGCTGGCCACATTTCTGCTATGACAGTGGTCACCACTTTAGAAATGGCCCTTTCTTGAAATGTTCTGTGTAACCAGAGGTAAGGATTCCGCTGGGCCTCATGTGTGGGTGCCAAGCAGAGGTGGTCTTGCTGCATGGAGCCTGTGCTGCCAAGCGAGCAAAAGGCCCCCAGGCTGGGACTTGGAGGTCCCCCCCAGCCTCTGATCTTGGGGAGTTGGGAATGCTCAGGCCGAGTCCCAACTAGGTGTCGTCACTGAGGGCACTGTGTGAGCCGCAGGCGGGCCTTTGGCTTCCACCCTCAACCCTGGCTGGCCAGACCAGGCACCTCTGGACCAAAGCTGCCCTGTGAGCCCCCAGGAGGCTGAGGGCAGGAGAGAGGGACAGGCCACCCATGAGGGTCCCGGGAGCCCGGGGCAGGCTGGACCGGCAGGGAGTGGAGCTCAGCGCAGAGTCGCATCATACCCTCCTGGGCCCTGGGAAGCATTGGGAACAGCTGGGGATCTGGGTGGATGGGGGCCAGGGAGCAGCCTCCCTGGTCACTGCCCTTCTCCGACCTGGCCCCACCCACGCAGGGCCCCACACAGGCTCCCCCATCCAGCAGCAGCCTCTCCCTTGCCCCGATCCCAGACCCCCTAAGCCCTGGGCCCCCTGATCCCCAACCACTCTGACCTCTTGCCCCAGACCTGACCTCCTGCCTCCTACCTCTCTGCCCCCTGCCCCCTAACCGCTCGACCCCCTGCCCATCCATCCCCCTCACCCCCCCACCCTCTCGATGCCACCAGGTGTCATTGAGCACAAAGAAATATAAACAGCAAATCAACCTGTGGTTAGTACTAAATAAATGTTCACTGAGTTAATAAAGGAATTGACACTTCAAAATAGTCCAAGGTGGATTTTGAGCAAAAGCCTTATTCCTCTTCCTAAGAAGTGATTTAAATGCAAATAAAAATACATTTACAGGGACTTCTGGGAAGATGGCGGCATGAGCAGGGCAGCAGAAATCTCCTCCCAAAACCATATATATCTGTGAAAATACAACAAACACAACTATTCCTAAGACAGAGACCAGAAGATACAGTACAAAAGCCAGGCTACAGCTACACCTGTGAGAACTCAGCACCTCACAAAGCAGGTAAGATACAAAGCTGCGACCTGGTGGGACCTGAGCACTCCCCCCACCCCAGTGCTCCAGCGGAAGGGAAAGAATCAGAGCGGGGATGGAGTGGAAGCACAGGCCCGCCAAACAACCAGCCCTGGTGATCTGCACCAGGAGCACAGACACACATCGCATGGTGTATCGGAGATTAGAGAAACAGAAGGGCAGGATCCGAGACGGAGACCGCAAGCAGGTCCCCTCAGCCGGCTCCCTGGGACAAAAGAAAAGCGGGCGCTTTTTTAAAGTCTTAAAGAGACAAGGGCCCAACAGCGGAACAAAATCCTCCCAGCCTACTCAGCCCAGCAGGCTGGGAGTCATGGGGAATTTTGGACCCCCTGGCCAGCGCCCGGGCAAAGCAGCTGCGCCAAGGCTTCCCACAGAGATTAGCAGCCTGCCATTTGTTACCCCCCACCTCCCGGCTAGCACCGCAAAGGGTCCGGCAGAGAGGCCATATCTGCGGAACAGCGGAGGAGTGGCCCCGTCCACAGCAACCTCACAGAATCTACTCCCGGCTGGCACGCAGCTAAGTGGGAAGGACCCCAGAACCCAGAACAAGGGCTGGAAAGCACCAAGGGGACCAGAGGCACCCAGCGAGACTGCAAACCCCTGCAGTGCTATAAGCTAGGCTGAGGGCGACCCCGCACACAGGCAGCTCAGGTGATTATCCCAGAGACTGCCTCCCAGTGTGCAAGAAACCAGTTCAGGCCCCGGAGAAGGGCAAGGAGAACAACAAGCAGGAAGGGACTTTGTTCTCCCAGCTGACACACATGGCACCTACCCGCAACCACTTCTATTGCCATGAAAAGACAGAGGAATATGGTACAGACAAGGATCACACAGACAACCCCAGAGAGAGGGCCTGATGGGATAGACTTACACAATCTTCCTGAAAAAGAATTCAGAATAAAAGTCATAACCATGCTGATGGATCTACAGAGAAATATGCAAGAGCTAAGGGAGGAAATGAGGAGAGATATTACAGAAATGAGACAGTCGATTGACAGGCTGAAGAGCAGACTGGACGAGGTGCAAGAGACTGTTAATGGAATAGAAATCAGAGAACAGGAATACAGAGAAGCTGAGGCAGAGAGAGATAAAAGGATCTCTAGGAATGAAAGAATATTAAGAGAACTGTGTGACCAATCCAAAAGGAACAATATTTGCATTATAGGAGTACCAGAAGAAGAAGAGAGAGAAAAAGGGATAGAAAGTGTCCTTGAAGAAATAATTGCTGAAAACTTCCCCGAGCTGGGGAAGGAAATAGTTTCTCAGACCACAGTAGCCCACAGATCTCCCAACACAAGGGACCCAAGGAAGACAACAGCAAGACACATAATAATTAAAATGGCAAAGATCAAAGACAAGGGCAGAGTATTAAAGGCAGTGAGAGAGAAAAAAGATCACCTACAAAGGAAAACCCATGAGGCTATCATCAGACTTCTCAACAGAAACCTTACAGGCCAGAAGAGAATGGCATGATATATTTAATGTAATGAAACAGAAGGGCCTTGAACCAAGAATACTATATCCAACACGATTAGCATTTAAATTTGAGGGAGGGCTTAATTCCCAGACAAGCGAAAGCTGAGGGAATTTGCCTCCCACAAACCACCTCTAAAGGATATCTTAAAGAGACTGCTCTAGATGGAAGCACTCCTAAAGCTAAAAAGATGTCCCCAGAGAAAATAAAATCATAGCAAAGAAAGCAGACCATCCAAATACTAACTAAAGGCAAAAAGTAAAATCAACTATCCACAAAAAACAGTCAAAGGAAATGTAAAAGAGTACAGAATAAAACACCTAGTATATAAAGAATGGAGGAGGAAGAATAAGAAGGGGGAGAAAGAATCATCAGACTTTGTTTACAATAACTTAACAAGAAAGTTAAGTTAGATTGTTAGACAGTAAAGAAGCTACCCTTGAACCTTTGGTAACCACGAATCTAAAGCCAGCAATGGCAATAAGTACATATTTATCGATAATCACCCTAAATGTAAATGGACTGAATGCACCAATCAAAAGACACAAAGTAATAGAATGGATAAAAAAGCAAGACCCATCTATATGCTGTTTACAAGAGACTCACCTCAAACCCAAAGATAATACACAGACTAAAGGTGAAGGGATGGAAAAAGATATTTCATGCAAACAACAAGGAGAGAAAAGCAGGTGTTGCAGTACTTGTATCAGAGAAAATAGACTTCAAAATGAAGAAAGCAAGAGATAAAGAAGGACATTACATAATGATAAAGGGGTCAGTCCAACAAGACGATATAACCATTATAAATATATATGCACCCAACACAGGAGCACTGACATACGTGAAACAAATACTAACAGAATTAAAGGAGGAAATAGAAAGCAATGCCTTCATTTTAGGAGACTTCAACACACCACTCACTCCAAAGGACAGATAAACCAGACAGAAAATAAGTAAAGACACAGAGGCACTGAAAAACACACTAGAACAGATGGACCTAACAGACATCTACAGAACCCTACACCCAAAAGCAGCAGGATACACATTCTTCTCAAGTGCACATGGAGCATTTTCCAGAATAAACCACATACTAGGCCACAAAAAGAACCTCAGTAAATTAAAAAATACTGAAATTCTACCAACCAACTTCTCAGATCACAAAGGTATAAAGCTAGACATAAATTGTACAAAGAAAACAAAAAGGCTCACAAATACATGGAGACTTAACAACATGCTCCTTAATAATCAATGTATCCATGACCAAATTAAAATAGAGATCAAACAATATATGGAGACAAATGACAACAACACAAAGCTGCAACTTCTGTGGGATGCAGCAAAGGCAGTTCTAAGAGAAAAGTATATTGCAATCTAGGCATATTAAAGAAAGAAGAACAGTCCCAAATGAATAGTCTAAAGACACAATTATTGAGATTGGAAAAAGAAGAACAAATGAGGCCCAAAGTCACCAGAAGGAGGGACATAATAAAGATTAGAGAAGAAATAAATAAAATTGAGAAGAATAAAACAATAGAAAAAATTAATGAAATCAAGAGCTGGTTCTTTGAAAAAATAAACAAAACAGATAAACCCCTAGCCAGACTTATTAAGAGAAAAAGAGAATCTACACACATAAAACAGAATCAGAAATGAGAAGAGAAAAATCACAATGGACCCCACAGAAATACAAAGAATTATAAGAGAATACTGTGAAAATCTATATGCTAACAAGCTGGAAAACCTAGAAGAAATGGACAACTTCTTAGAAAAATAGAACCTTCCAAGACTGACCAAGCAAGAAACAGAAAACCTAAACAGACCAATTACCAGTGATGAAATTGAATCAGTAATCAAAAAACTACCTAAGAACAAAACCCCCAGGCCAGATGGATTCACATCTGAATTTTACCAGACATATAGAGAAGACATAATACCCATTCTCCTTAAAGTTTTCCAAAAGTAGAAGAGGAGGGAATACTTCCAAACTCATTCTATGAAGCCAACATCACTCTAATACTAAAACCGGGCAAAGACCTCACCAAAAAAGAAAATTACAGACCAGTATCCCTGATGAACATAGATGCAAAAATACTCAATAAAATATTAGCAAACCGAATTCAAAAATACATCAAGAGGATCATACACCATGATCAAGTGGGATTCATCCCAGGGATGCAAGGATGGTACAACATTCGAAAATCCATCATCATCCACCACATCAACAAAAAGAAGAACAAAAATCACGTGATCATCTCCATAGAGGCTGAAAAAGCACTTTACAAAATTCAACATCCATTCATGATAAAAACTCTCAACAAAATGGGTATAGAGGGCAAGTACCTCAACATAATAAAGGCCATATATGACAAACCCACAGCCAACATTATACTTAACAACGAGAAGCTGAAAGCTTTTCATCTAAGATCAGGAACAAGACAGGGATGCCCACTCTCCCCACTGTTATTCAACATAGTACTGGAGGTCCTAGCCACGGCAATCAGACAAAACAAAGAAATACAAGGCATCCCGATTGGTAAAGAAGAAGTCAAATCGTCACTATTTGCAGATGACATGATATTGTACACTAAAGACTCCACTCCAAAACTACTAGAACTAATATCTGAATTCAGCAAAGTTGCAGGATACAAAATTAACACAAAAATCTGTTGCTTTCCTATACACTAATGATGAACTAACAGAAAGAGAAATCAGAAAAACAATTCCATTCACAATTGCATCAAAAAGAATAAAATACCTAGGAATAAACCTAACGAAGGGAGTGAAAGACCTGTACTCTGAAAACTACAAGACACTCCTAAGAGAAATTAAAGAGGACACTAACAAATGGAAATTCATCCCATGTTCTTGGCTAGGAAGAATAAATATTGTCAAAATGGCTATACTACCTAAAGCAATCTATAGATTCAACACAAACCCTGTCAAAATACCAACAGCATTCTTCAATGAACTGGAACAAGAAATTCTAAAATTCATATAGAACCACAAAAGACCCCGAATAGTCAAAGCAATCGTGAGAAGGAAGAATAAAACAAGGGGAATTACGCTCCCACACTTCAAGCTCTACTACAAAGCTACAGTAATCAAGACAATTTGGTATTGGCACAAGAACAGACCAGACCAGTGGAACAGAATAGAAAATGCAAACATTAACCCAAACATATATGGTCAATTAATATAAAGAAGCTTTGGATATACAATGGGGAGATGACAGCCTCTTCAGCAGCTGGTGTTGGCAAAACTGGACAGCTACATAGAATGAAATTGGACTACTGTCTAACCCCATACACAAAAGTAAACTCAAAATGGATCAAAGACCTGAATGTAAGTCATGAAACCTTAAAACTCTTAGAAAAAAACATAGGCAAAAGTCTCTTGGACATAAATATGAGCGACTTCTTAATGAACATATCTCCCTGGGCAAGGGAAACAAAAGCAAAAATGAACAAGTGGGACTATATCAAGCTGAAAATCTTCTGTACAGCAAAGGACACCATCAGTAGAATAAAAAGACATCCTACAGTATGGGAGAATATATTCATAAATGACATATCTGAATAGGGGTTTACATCCAAATTATATAAAGAACTCACGCACCTCAACAAACAAAAAGCAAATAAGCCAATTAAAAAATGGGCAGAGGATATGAATAGACACTTCTCCAAAGAAGAAATTCAGATGACCAACAGGCACATGAAAAGATGCTCCACATCGCTAATCATCAGTGAAATGCAAATTAAAACCACAATGAGGTACCACCTTACACCAGTAAGGATGGCCAACATCCAAAACACAAACAACAACAAATGTTGGCGAGGATGCAGAGAAAGGGGAACCCTCTTACACTGCTGGGGGAATGTAAATTAGTTCAACCATTGTGGAAAGCAGTATGGAGGTTCCTCTAAAAGCTCAAAATAGAAATACCATTTGACCCAGAAATCCCATTCCTAGGAATTTACCCTAAGAATGCAGGAGCCCAGTTTGAAAAAGACATATGCACCCCTATGTTTATCGCAGCACTATTTACAATAGTCAAGAAATGGAAGCAACCTAAGTGTCCATCAATAGATGAATGGATAAAGAAGAAAACAAATCCTACCATTTGCAATAACATGGACGGAGCTAGAGGGTATTATGCTCAGTGAAATAAGCCAAGTGGAAAAAGACAAGTATCAAATGATTTCACTCATATGTGGAGCATAAGAGCAATGAAAAAAACTGAAAGAACAAAACAGCCGCAGACTCACAGAACCCAAGAATGGACTAACAGTTACCAAAGGGAAAGGGACAGGGGAGGATGGGTGGGAAGGGAGGGATAACGGGGAAAAAATGGGCATTACAATTAGCAGACATAATGTTGGGGGGGCACGGGGAGGGCTGTACAACTCAGAGAAGACAAGTAGTGATTCTATAGCATCTCACTACGCTGATGGACAGCGACTGTAATAGGGTATGTGGGGGGGACCTGATGAAGTGGCGAATTTAGTAACCATAATGTTGCACATGTAACTGTGGGTTAATGATACCAAAAAAAATTAATTTGCTCACATTATCTTCCCTTATCATTTTTCCTCCCTGTATTTGGAGTTAATGCAAATATCTGACTGATAGGTCTAGATAGTTCTGCAGCCCCTTCTCAGCCCCGACCAGTCCTGACACAGCACTTCAGCTGAAGCCCAGTGACCAGATTGCACCTCCTTCTATAAAACTACATGCTTGGACAGTCCATCGGTCCTTACCAAATAAAGCAGGACAGACACATGCCTCCTGAGCGGTGTGGCCGAGGGCTCTCTGGGCGCGAATTCCCCAGAATATGCTCCCCAGCACCCGGCTCCTCAGTCCTGACGCCCTCTCCTGCTGCTTGACAGGGACTTTTCTACTAGTTTTTCTTCTCTTTGATAATTAAGTTCCTTTAGTGACATTGTAACTGCATTAATAGCGATTTACACAGACTGTTTTAGTAGAAGCTTCTATTCCTGTGAGGACACAGGCCATGTGTGGCAGGCATCCCTCCTGGCCCCTCGCTGCAGGATCACTTGTCATACCTCCATCTGGTTTTAAGGCTTTGCATCTGCCTCTTCCATGGGACCGTGAGGTCTGGGAGGGCAGGGCCCAAATGTGACAAGCCCACAAAGGGCCTGGGTGCGCTCCACGGGCAAGAGGCTGTGACACTGAAGAGTAAAGGGCACCAGGTACAAACTGGTGGGAATACTGGAAAAACAAAGCAGACCCAGGAGAAAGTTTTAGTGATGCTACACTGAGAAAGAAATGATGGACTTGGAAAACTGCCTCCCAATAAAATGGCATGAATTCACATCACCGAGCCTGCCAGCAGTTTGGGAGCTGTGTCCATCACTGTTAGGTCGAGAAGCCAGGGAAATGCAGCAGTCCCGATTGGTGATGGCAGAGATCTAACAGGAGGCTTCTCTGCAGAGGCACTGAGGGGAGTCGGGGAGACCACAGCCCCAAAAGGGAAAAGCCTTGGGGTTTTATAGCAATCAGTCTTCAGCTGAACGGATGTTCCCAACAGTCTGGACAAGACACAGATGCAGGAATTTCCATCTCTTGGTGGGACTGGAGCCCTAGGGACATTCTCAGGGTCTGGGAAGGATGCTTTCCAGCTTCTCTCCTGGCCTGCAATTTCTCTAAGAATTGAACTCAAAATATCACATTAGCTTTTCTGTTTCCATCTTCTCTACAGTAACTTCTGTCAAAAGTTCAGGAAAAAACGGAAGTAAAACCCATGAATCACTGAAGTGAGGCTTCGTAAAAGTTTACCGTGTGCAAACCAAGACCATTGTGAGCTGGAAGCATGCAAACCAAAACGTGGGCTGAGGCTGGTATGTACTGTTCCAAAGCAGCTCACCTGGTAAGCAGGTAGTGAGTGTTCTGCAAAGCCATCAGTGACAGTGTCAGAATTTTCTTAAATGGAAGGGAGTTGGTAAGTGGTGACCTTGTACCAGTTTGGGGGAACTATTCAAGTTTTGCTTATGATTTTCAGAGGCACAAGCAAGAAGTGACCCAGGTGAAGTTATCCTGGCTTCTGTTGCAAAATAAGCTAACGTAGCTTTGCATGTATGACTGACTGGTTCTGTCTGCTCAGGGGATTTTCAAGGCTGTTCTCCATTTGTGTTTGACTTAACACTTCTGTGATACAGAAACTACCAAGATAAAATGACAAACAGGAAGGTCCCGGGCTGGTGATAAGCCAAGACTCTCTGCCAACAATGGCGCTGCAACACCCTGAGTGGGGCTGCAGATGGAGTCCCGCTGCGGTGAGCTCACAGCCCTGCCAGCAGCATCCAGGGAAACAGGCAGCCTGAGAGGCTGGCATAGGCTGCCGGTGGGGTCCCCCCTGTTATCACCTCATGACTGTGTTTAAGACAGTTAATTATAAAGGAAGGAATCAAGGACAAAAGAAAAAACAAAAAATGAAAACTAAATATGAAATGAAAAATTAGCAGGAAGATATTTAAAAAGAACAAATAAAGATTGGAGGAGATTCAAGATGGTAGCATGAGAGGTGAGACAGAGAATTCCTCCCAAAACCACATATAGTATGAAAATATAGTTAATACAACTAGCCCTAAAACACCAACAGGAAAGAAGACTGCACCAAACTGCATACAAACCTCACGAACACAGCAGACCTCATGAAATGGTAATGTATGAAAGCCTTGATCTGGCAGGACCCGAGCCCTTCCGCCCCCTAGCTAACCAGTGGGAGGAAGAGAAACGGAGCAGGGAGCGGGTGGAAGCCTAGAACTGCTGAACACCCAGCCCTGGAGGTCTGCTTTGGGCCACAGACCTACACTGTGTGGTGCTCTGGAGGTTGCTGGGGTTGGGGAGCTGGGACAGGCGGAGAGCTTCAAACACTGAGATTCCGGCCATTTCTGGAGGACAGTGATCCACATGGGGCCACTCTGGGATAAAGGAAAGGCGGGTGGTCTGAGAGGCTTCCTAGTAGCGAGAGGGCTGCTGAAGGGGCGGGGCTCTCACGGAGCTTGCTACAGAGGAGAAGGGATAGGTGGACAAGGTTGTATAGGTGCACTCTTCCCAGCGGGTGGGGAACTTTGAGGAGCTTCAGATGCCCCGTCCCCCTGCCTGCCTACTCAGCTCTGAGGCCCTCCACTGTGACATGCATCCTGCTGTGCCTTCCTCCTGGCCTGCCGGCACCTGCTTGCAAACCAGCAATCACTGTGCTGGTATGAGGCCAGCCAGAGGGAGGTCCCGCCTACCACAGCTAGAGACACCAAGCACAGAGGCTTACACCTGTGTGCTTGGCCCACTGGCTGTGATCCTGGAGACAGGCACTTTAGCTGGGAATCAGGAAACAGCTCTTTCCTGCCCAAAGGCACCAGTACTGCTACCCTACGACCTCCAACCTCACTCTAGGGGCTGAGCAGCTCCAGAGACTGGAGCTTCTGGGCACTAGAGGGCACCACATAGAATTATGAAACATCAAAGGAACCTAGTTCAGACCAAAATATCACAAACACCAGAAAAAGGGCCAAATGAAACTCAACTCACCAATCTTCCTGAAAGAGAATTTAACATAAAAATCATAAACATGCTTATGGAGGTACAGAAAAATATTCAAGAACTCAGGGACAAATTTAAGATGGAGATTCAATCATTAAGAAATTCCATATCTGAAATGCAACATGCAATGGAGGGATTTAAAAGCAGATTAGATGTAGTAGAAGAGACGGTAAATGGAATAGAAATTAGAGAAGAGGAATACAAAGAAGCTGAGGCACAGAGAGAAAAAAGGATCTCTAAGAATGAAAGAATATTGAGAGAACTGTGTGACCAATCCAAACGGAATAATATTCGCATTATAAGGGTACCAGGAGAAGAAGAGAGAGAAAAAGGGATAGAAAGTGTCATTGAGGAGGTAATTGCTGAAAATTTCCCCAGTCTGGGGAAGGAGATAGTCTCTCAAGCCATGCAGGTACACAGATCTCCCAACACAAGGGACCCAAGGAAGACAACATCAAGACATAATAATTAAAATGGCAAAGATTAAGGATAAAGACAGACTTTTAAAAGCAGCTAGAGAGAAAAAAGATCACATACAAAGGAAAACCCATCAGGCTATCATCAGATTTCTCAACAGATAGCTTACAGGACAGAAGGGAGTGGAAGGATATATCTAATACAATGAAGCCGAAGGGCCTCGAACCAAGAATACTCTACTCGGCAAGGTGATCATTTAAATTTGAAGGAGGGATTAAATAATTTCCATATAAGCAAAAGCTGAGAGATTTTACCTCCCACAAACCACCTCTACAGTGCATTGTGGAGGGGCTTCTCTATATGGAAGAATTCCTAAGGCTAAATAGATGTCACTAGGGGAAATAAAACCACATCAAAGTAGAACAATTAAATACTAAGCAGATGCAAAATCAAATCAACTACCCCCAAAGTCATTCAAGGGATAGATAAAGAGTACAGAATATGATACCTAACATAAGGAGTGGAGGAGGAAGAAAAAGGAGGGAAAATAAAGAACCTTTAGGTTGTGTTTGTAATAGCATATGAAGTGAGTTAAATTAGACTTTTAGATAGTAAGGGAATTACCCTTGAACCTTTGGTAACCACGAATCTAAAGCCTGCAATGGCAATAAGTACATACCTATCGATAATCACCATAAATGTAAATGGTCTGAATGCGCCAATCAAAAGACATACAGTCACTGAATGGATAAAAATACAAGACCCATCTATACACTGCCTACAAGAGACTCACTTCAAACCCAACAACATACACAGACTGAAAGTGAAGGGATGGAAAAAGATATTTCATCTAAGTAATACGGAGAAAAAAGCAGGAGTTGCAGTACTTATATCAGACAAAATAGACTTCAAAACAAAGAAAGTCACAAGAGACAAAGAAGGATATTACATAATATAAAGGGGTCAGTCCTACAAGATGATATAACTATTATAAATATCTATGCACCCAACACAGGATCACCTACATATGTGAAACAAATACTAACAGAATTAAAGGGGGAAATAGAATGCAATGCCTTCATTTTAGGAGACTTAAACACACCACTCACTCCAAAGGACAGATCAACCAGACAGAAAATAAATAAAGAGACAGAGGCACTGAACAACACACTAGAACAGATGGACCTAACAGGCATCTACAGAACTCTACACCCAAAAGCAGCAGGATACACATTCTTCTCAAGTGCACATGGAACATTTTCCAGAATAGATCACATACTAGGCCACAAAAAGAACCTCAGTAAATTCAAAAATGTTGAAATTCTACCAACCAGCTTCTCAGATCACAAAGGTATGAAACTAGAAATAAATTACTCAAAGAAAACAAAAAGCCCACAAACACATGGAGACTTAATAACATGCTCCTAAATAATCAATGGATCAATGACCAAATAAAAACAGAGATCAAGCAATATATGGAGAAATATGATAATTCAGCACCGCAAAATCTGTGGGACACAGTGAAGGCCGTGCTAAGAGGGAAGTATATTGCAATACAGGCCTACCTCAGGAAAGAAGAATAATCCCAAATGAACACTCTAAACTCACAATTAATGAAACTAGAAAAGGAAGAACAAATGAGGTCCAAAGTCAGTAGAAGAGAGACATAATAAAGATTAGAGCATAAATAAATAAAATCGAGAAGAATAAAACAATAGAAAGGATGAAAGCAAGAGTTGGTTCTTCGAGAAAATAAACAAAATAGATAAACCCCTAGCCAGACTTATCAAGAAAAAAAGAGTCTACACACAGAAACAGAATCAGAAGTGAGAAAGGAAAAATCACTACAGACACCACAGAAATACAAAGAATTATGAGAAAATACTATGAAAAGTTATATGGTAACAAATTGGATAACCTAGAAGAAATGGACAACTTTCTAGAAAAATACAACCTTCCAAGGCTGACCCAGGAAGAAATAGAAAATCTGAATAGTCCAATTACCATACCAGCAAGGAAATTGAATTGTTAATCAAAATACTACCGAAGAACAAAACCCCTGGACCAGATGGCTTCACTGCTGAATTTTATCAAACATTTATTGAACACCTAATACCCATCCTCCTTAAAAATTTCCAAAAAGTAGAAGAGGAGGGAATACTCCCAAACTCATTCTATGAGGCCAACATCACTCTAATACCAAAACCGGGCAAAGACACCACACACACACAAAAAAAATTACAGACCAATATCCCTGATGAACATAGGTACAAAAATACTCAACAAAATATTAGCAAACTGAATTCAAAAATACATCAAAAAGGTCAATCATGATCAAGTGGGATTCATCACAGGGTTGCAAGGATGGTACAACATTAAAAAATCCATCAACATCATCCACCACATCAACAAAAAGAAGAACGAAAACCACATGATCATCTCCATAGATGCTGAAAAAGCATTTAACAAAATTCAACATCCATTCATGATAAAAACTCTCAACAAAATGGGTATAGACGGCAAGTACCTCAACATCATAAAGGCCATATATGACAAACCCACAGCCAACATCATACTTAACAGCGAGAAATTGAAAGCTTTTCCTTTAAGATGGGGAAAAAGACAAGGATGCCCACTCTCCCCACTTTTATTCAACATAGTTCTGGAGGTCCTAGCCATGGCAATCAGACAACACAAAGAAATAAAAGGCATCCAGATTGGCAAGGAAGAAGTCAAACTGTCCTTGTTTGCAGATGACATGATATTGCACATAAAAAACCCTAAAGAATGCACTCTGAAACTACTAGATCTAATATCTGAATTCAGCAAAGTTGGAGGATACAAGATTAATACAGAGAAATCGGTTGCATTCCTATATACTAATGATGAACTAGCAGAAAGACAAATCAGGAAAACAATTCTGTTCACAATTGCACCAAAAAGAATAAAATAGCTAGGAATAAACCTAACCAAAGAAGTGAAAGACCTATACTCTGAAAACTACAAGACACTCATGAGAGAAATTAAAGATAGCAATAAATGGAAACACATCCTGTGCTCATGGATAGGAAGAATTAATATTGTCAAAACAGCCATCCTGCCTAAAGCAATCAACAGATTCAATGCAATCCCTATCAAAATACCAACAGCATTCTTCAATAAACTAGAGGAAATAGTTCTAAAATTCATGTGGAACCACAGAAGACCCCGAATAACCAAAGCAATCCTGAGAAGGAAGAATAAAGCTGGGGGGATATGCTCCCTAACTTCAAGCTCTACTACAAAGCCACAATAATCAAGACAATTTGGTACTGGCCCAAGAATAGACTCATAGACCAATGGAAGAGACTAGAGAGCCCAAATATAAACTCAAGCATATATGGTTAATTTATATACAATAAAGGAGCCATGGGTATACAATGGGGAAATGACAGCCTCTTCAACAGCTGGTGTTGGCAAACGTGGACAGCTACATGTAAGAGAATGAAACTGGATTATTGTCTAACCCCATACACAAAGTAAACTCAAAATGGATCAAAGACCTGAATATAAGTCACGAAATCATAAAACTCTTAGAAAAAAACATAGGCAAAAGTCTCTTGGACATAAACATGAGCAACTTCTTAATGAACATATCTCCCCGGGCAAGGGAAACAAAAGCAAAAATGAACAAGTGGGACTATATCAAACTAAAAAGCTTCTGTACAGCAAAGGACACCATCAGAACAAAAAGACATCCTACAATATGGGAGAATATGTTCATAAATGACATATTTGTATAGGGGTTTACATCCAAATTATATGAAGAACTCATGCACCTCAACAAACAAAAAGCAAATAAGCCAATTAAAAAATGGACAGAGGAGCTGAACAGACACTTTTCCAAAGAAGAAATTCAGATGGCCAACAAACACATGAAAAGATGCTCCACATCCCCTAATCATCAGAGAAATGCAAATTAAAACCACAATGAGGTATTACCTTACACCAGTTAGGATGGCCAACATCAAAAAGACAAACAACAACAAATGTTGGCGAGGATGTGGAGAAAGGGGAACCCTCCTACACTGCTGGTGGGAATGTAAATTAGTACAACCATTGTGGAAAGCCGTATGGAGGTTCTTCAAAAAACTCAAAATAGAAATACCGTTTGACCCAAGAATCCCACTCCTAGGAATTTACCCTAAGAAGGCAGCAGCGCAGTTTGAAAAAGACATATGCACCCCTATGTTTATTGCAGCACTATTTACAATAGCCAAGAATTGGAAGCAACCTAAGTGTCCATCAGTAGATGAATGGATAAAGAAGATGTGGTACATATACACAGTGGAATACTATTCAGCCATAAGAAGAAAACAAATCCTACCATTTGCAAGAACATGCATGGAACTAGAGGGTATTATGCTCAGTGAAATAAGCCAGGCAGAGAAAGACAAGTATCAAATGATTTCACTCTTCTGTGGAGTATAAGAACAAAGAAAAAACTGAAGGAACAAAACAACAGCAGACTCACAGAAACCAAGAATGGACTAACAATTACCAAAGGGAAAGGGACTGGGGAGGATGGGGCAAAGGAGGGATAAGGGGGATAAAGGGGCATTATGATTAGCAGACATAATATAGCTGGGGGGAGGGATACAGGGAAGGCAGCACAGAGAAGACAAGTAATGATTCTATAGCATCTCACTACACTGATGGACAGTGACTGTAATGGGGTTGGGGGGGGAACCTGATGAAGGGGTAGTTTAATAATCGTAATATTGCACATGTAATTGTAAATTAATGATAATAAAATAAATTTAAAAAAAGAGCTTTAAAAAAATAGCTTAAAAGGTGAAGACATGATGAAAATCTGACACTGTGTATGTATTTGGAATCCTAGAGAGTCAGGAAGCATGACCACTGTAAGCTGGACTATGCAAAGATAAATCCCAGCAAGCTGCTGAAAACCAAGGACAAGGGGACATATTTTTAACAGCAGCCAGAGGAAAGAAGAGTCACTTTCCCAGGAACAACAAAATGATGGAATCCAGAGAAGAACATACCTGCCTCTTATGGTGCTTAAAGAAAACAACTGCCAATCCAGACGCCATTCCCAGCACAGACAGCCTTCATAGAAGGTGAGAAACAGATGCTCGGATTCAAAACCAGAGATAGACATTGCCACTCTTGGTGACAGAGAGGTTTCCACAGTGATAAAGGATCAGCCCGCCGGGAGGGTTCAGCATCCTGAATCTGGGTTCCTCTGCTGACAGACTGACTATACGATGTGACAGCAGAGCCAAAGGTTGAAACACAAATCCACAATCACTGTGCGAGGTTTTAACACACGAATCTCAGTAACTCTTAAAGCTGGTAATAAACTACTGAAAGATACAGATTTGTAAAACAAATTTGTGCAACTGACAAATACAGAACACTGCATTAATGCATAAGCACAGATTTCCCAAGTGCAGACCCGTTTAACCAAACTGAGAAAAAACTGGTCATAAGGCAAGACTCCACAAAATTTAAAAGATGGAAATTGTGTACAGTATTTTCTCTGACTACATGGAGTAATAAAAACCTGATTTAAGAACCCTCAATTGTTTGGAAATTAAGCAATGGCCTTTTAGGTAATTCACAGGTCAGAAAAAAAAATCAATGGAAATTGGAATATATTTGAACTGAATGACAAAAATATGACAAATTAAAACTTGCAAGATGAAGTGATTTTATAGTCTTTAATGACTATTTAAGAAAAAGAGAATTTAAAAGCAATGACATAACTATCCATCTTAAGAAATTAACGAAAAGCAAATGAAAGATAAGAGAAGTAGTGGGAAGGAAATATCAAAGATAAGACAGAAGCTAATGAAATAAAAACCACACAATAAAGATTGTTTTAAAAAAGATGAGTCTACACAGAACCCAAGAACGGACTAATAGTTACCAAAGGGAAAGGGACTGGGGAAAATGGGCGGGAAGGGAGGGATAAGAGGGAAAAAGGGGCATTACGATTAGCAGATGTAATGTTGGGGGGGGGCACAGGGAGGGCTGTACAACTCAGAGAAGACAAGTTGTGATTCTGTAGCATCTCATTACGCTGATGGACAGTGACTGTAATGGGGTTGGTGGGGGGGACCTGATGAAGGGGTAGTTTAATAATCATAATATTGCACATGTAATTGTAAATTAATGATAATAAAATAAATTATATTAAAAAAAAAAAGATGAGTCTTCAAAAAGACCAAGCATGCTTCACCCTGCTGTCGGTGAAGGAGAGCTGAAAAGGCCCGAGTCCCTGATATCAAAGAGGAAGAGATTTATTATAATGTCTTGCCAATGGGTTTCAGCCCCAGGCAAGTTTGCTATAGATTCACTGTGACCAAAGAAATTGACAGCAAAGGTTCTTGGGGTGAAAGGGTTATACCCAACTTTATTTCCAGGTGGCAGGTCAGTCACTAGAATCCCATTCACTCAGAGCGAGTCTGCATGCAGCAAGCCGGTCTCTGCCTCTGGGCCCCTCTATCTGCACAGCCGTCCTCTGGGCCTCTCTGCACAGTCATCCTGCACAGCCGTCCTCTGGGCCCCTCTGCACAGCCGTCCCGCACAGCCGTCCTCTGGGCCCCTCTGTCTGCACAGCCGTCCTCTGGGCCCCTCTGTCTGCACAACCGTCCTCTGGGCCCCTCTGTCTGCACAGCCGTCCTCTGGGCCCCTCTGTCTGCACAACCATGCTCTGGGCCCCTCTGTCTGCACAGCCATCCTCTGGGCCCCTCTGTCTGCACAACCATGCTCTGGGCCCCTCTGTCTGCACAGCCATCCTCTGGGCCCCTCTGTCTGCACAGCCATGCTCTGGGCCCCTCTGTCTGCACAGCCGTCCTCTGGGCCCCTCTGTCTGCACAGCCGTCCTCTGGGCCCCTCTGTCTGCACAACCATGCTCTGGGCCCCTCTGTCTGCACAACCATGCTCTGGGCCCCTCTGTCTGCACAGCCGTCCTCTGGGCCCCTCTGTCTGCACAGCCGTCCTCTGGGCCCCTCTGTCTGCACAGCCGTCCTCTGGGCCCCTCTGTCTGCACAACCATGCTCTGGGCCCCTCTGTCTGCACAACAGGCGTCCGCACAGCCGTCCTCTGGGCCCTCTGTCTGCACAGCCGTCCTCTGGGCCCCTCTGCAGCCGTCCTCTGGGCCCCTCTGTCTGCACAGCCGTCCTCTGGGCCTCTCTGCTGGCCGTCCTCTGGGCCTCTCTGCACCCAGCAGTCCTCTGGGCCCCTCTGTCTGCACAGCCGTCCTCTGGGCCCCTCTGCTGTGATCCTCTGGGCCCCTCTGTCTGCACAGCCGTCCTCTGGGCCCCTCTGTCTGCCTGGCCGTCCTCTGGGCCCTCTGCCCCACACAGCCGTCCTCTGAGCCCCTCTGCAACCGTCCTCTGGGCCCCTCTGTCTGCACAGCCGTCCTCTGGGCCTCTCTGCACAGCCGTCCTCTGGGCCCCTCTGTCTG
>JAVSCE010003236.1:0-180597 GCA_032199065.1 Smutsia gigantea
AAGGGACTCTAGAATTACTCAGATAATCCAGGAAAATCTTTCATTTCCATTCAAAATACTTGATTCAAACCATCCAAGTTTGGGCTTCACTTTTTCTCAAAGGTTATGACCTTACCTTTTTTTTTTAAAAGGTTGAGTACAGATGAACTGGGCATAGAAAACAAGCTAAAGACAATACCCATGACATAGGTCAACTGCTCTGAGGCATTACCACCACCTGCCAAAACTAAAATAACATGTCCTGAAACATGCAAATCACGATCTGTGGTGTCTCTATACATTAACAACAAATAAGACAAACGCTAAGCACCCCGCAAATATATGAAACAGCGCTACTCTGGCTCCTCAGAATCGGTAAGGCAAGTCTGTCTTCACTCCAGGTGTCCCCTGGATCACAGTGACGGCCTTGAGAGCAGACTGGGACTGGCCGGCCGTCTGTGCTGCGCTGCAGACCCTCACCAGGTCCCCTAAAGGATGAGCCTGAGCAGATCCGTGGGGCCTTCCGTACATTCCGTGCTTGAGGAGCCAAAGTCACATCATCGGCGCGTCTGGATCCATTTGGGAGTCATCCCCAGGGGAGAGCGGGACCAGAGGTCTTGGCTTGCTCAGCTGTTCGGGGCAGCTGGGAACTCATGACAGCAGAAGTGCTGGAGCAGGCAGGTTCATTGACGGGACAGAACACCCAGATCGCAAACAAAGGGTGCAGAATGTGATTGGTTGGCTTGTCCTTGGAATCGACGTCCTCATCGGCTGGCAGTGGTGCCAGGTGTACCAAGACTGAGAAAGAAAAGGCAAAGGAAGAATAATGCAGGAGGGAGCAACCCAGAGGAGGCAGGGAGCACACTACACAGACGGGAGCTACGATACCGCAAGGGCGGAGGGAAAATGTTTCCCAAGCTGAGTTGTGAAGTGATGAGCTGGGTGTAGTAAGCAAGACTACCCTGTTTCAAATTCCAAGTCTCTTGACCTTGAGGGGAAGTTATTCACCCTCTTTTTACCTCAATTTCCTCACCTATAAAATGGCAATAATAACAGTCATCTTCTAGGAGGATTTTTGTGGGAATCATGCGAGTTAATATATGTGGAGCCCTTAGAACAGCAGAAAGCATATAATAAAATTGCTCAGTGAGTGAGTCTGTCATTGTAGTGACACATATTCTTAAGAAGTACCTGAATGCATCTCTGCTTTATCTGAATACCAGCCAAACAGCACACAAGCCATGGGTGTAGAGCAGGGGGAGTGCATCTCTGTACAGGAGGCCCCGTTATGCACAGGATACTGAGATATGGTCCCACACCCCAGGGGATGCCTGAAACTGTGGGTAGCTCCAAGCCCTATATATTTGTAGGTATGTACACACACTATGTTGTTTCCTATACATATATACCAATGATAGTTTATAAATTAAGCACACTATGAGATTAATAATTAATAGTAAAATAGAACAATTGTAACAACATACTATAATAGTTATATAAAGGTAGTCTCTCTCTCTTAAAATACTGTACTGTACTCACGCTTCTTGTGATGTGAGATAATAAAAATACCTGTGGGATGAGGTAAGGTGAATGACAAAGACACTGTGACGAAGCAGTCTGCTACTCATCTGCCGTTGACTGTGGGTAACTGAAACTATGGAAAAAGTGAAACCAAATAAGGAAGGACTGCTGGTTCTGAGGAACTGCCAAACTAAGAACAGATCGCCTTCTAGAGAACATGAAAGTAGTGGAGACTCTGGTGCAAGCCTATGCAAATCCTGTACAGTTGGGTAGCAGTTTAACTCATTTTTGTGGGAAATGTGTTAGTGCCTGTGTGAATGCACACACACAGCACACAGAGTGAGCTCCTACTGCATGGCACGTATCCTGTTAAGCTCTTTAGATGTATAATAATTTTACTTCTCACGATTATTCTGTGAAGCAAGCCTACTTATTATCTTCATTTTAAAGAAGAATCTGAAGTTTGGGTGAATTAAGGTCAAACAGCTATGTAAGTGGTATAGCCAAAGTTTGGAACCAAGTTCTGCCTGACTCAAAAACCAATACTCTTAACCATTGTGCGAGAAGGTCTACAGGGCAGCCAGTGGTTCAAGGGTGGCCAGGGTTGCCAGCACAGCCTGTCAAGGTCTGAGGTGATTACCACGTTTTTTTTAGTGTGTAAGCTGATCATTATTAATTTGTGACCATTAGGTTGCAGGGTTGAAATTTAGCAGTTACAAATAAGTGTGTACATACAAACAATGGAGCTTTGTTTACTGTATCTGAGCTCCACTTCTCTTCAAGCCTTCATTCTTGCTAATGGTAGGGAATGATAAACACCTTGAATCAGACAACTAACAGCCACCCAATATCTTCTATTTTGTAACAGCGTCTTTCGGGTGAATATTCAGTTGATTCAAAGTTCAAACATCCTATAAAGGTTGTTTTCATCCTGTCGTAAGTACTCTTCCCCTTCTGCTTCCCAAGGTAGGAAGCCTGGCATCCTCAGGGCAGTGAGGCAGCCGGCTGACCCCTCTGCTGAGTGTCTCCAGCTGACATAGCTGGGATCTTCCTATTTGCATTGTCAAGTTCAATACCCCTCTGTTTAATCCTCAGACCTCTGCTCTAGGGTTATCGAATCTGTTAAACAAATCTGATAGAGATGTTTCAAAAAAAGACGCTCTACCTACAACCCCTACAGCAAGTATGCCAGTCAGCATCCTCACTGGCTTTCCCTCGTCCTCAGGTGTGTGGAAACTAGTGCATCCTCTGCCCAACACTAGAAAATGGGGTCTTTATAGGCACTGCCCTCAGCCATTTCTACACTGGCTTTGGGATTGTGTTAGGGGCTGATCACGAAGAAGGAGGTTTCTCTGAGAGGCTTACAGCAGGGGAAGCAAAGATGCCTCTTGTTCTGAGAAGTCCCACAACGCATCTGCATGTTTCAGCCACCCTCCCTTCACCTAGGGACTTTTTCTGCATGGGTGGGTCTGGCCCAGGTGGTAGGGAAGCAGGCAGGTGACCCCCTTTGGAAAGGTTTACTCTGCATTCCTCTTCCTCTCTTCCTTTTCCCCAAAGATAGGCTTGCTGTTGGGTCAGAATTTTCCTTAGTACATATCTTGACTGCTCTGCTTGGTGATCCGCTATGTAGAAAATCTTCCAAATTTTCTTCCCTGATACTTAAAAAGAGCTTTTGGAAATCAAGGTGTGTGTGTGTGTGTGTGTGTGTGTGTGTTGTGTGTGTTGGAGGTGGGGTGCTCTTGCTCAAGAAAGCCAGGCTTTCAAGACTGTTTCTCACTATGAACTTAAATCCGATTTAAACCTTAAATCTGATCAATTCCTTTTTCCTAGCTATTATGGGCTCTTCCCCTAAGGCAACGAAAGTCCTTGATTCAGGGCCTGCAAGAGCCATAGGGAGTTAAAAATACATGATTGCATTATTTTCAAAATATTATGGCCATTACATATATATCAAGTTTAATGTTACTTTCTGAGTGGATTTCCCCTTTGTGACTGCCAATATTTTTGGTTCTACCTGTGTGTTACTCTGACTGTGGAATGTAAATGCACACTATTACACAGAATTTAGAGATGTTATATGGGGCTTGAGCCATCGTGTAGGTAGTCTACAGAATTTTAAATAGTATTATGTTGTCAAAGAATGGCATTTCACTGTGGTTTGTACCTGGCATCCTGTTAAACGTCAAACATTAATGAGAACTCAGGAAAAATTGTAACCTGTTATGTTTGCAGCAGCATGCTTTTCTGATAATGAAAGGAAACCTTTGTATAAAGTGTTTCCAAAATCCTAGCATTTTGCCCCATGTGTTTATCATTTTCTTTCCCATTCCTCTATTTTTCTTCACATGTACGTGTAAACATTTTTCCTGAAAAAATCTGAGAGTAAATTGAGGCATTATACTCCATCACTAATTTAACATTTATTTTCTGAGAAAATGAACATTATCTTCATTTTCAAAACCAAGAAATTTAATGTTGATACAATACTATGATCTAATCCACTGCCTATTTAAATTTCACCAATTGTCCATCAGTGTCCTTTACAGCTTCTTTTTCTCCTTGGCCTAGAATAAAATCTAAGGAGCACAGTGTTCTTACCATGCTCTACTTTCAGCCCACCTAGAATAGTGCCTTAGTCTTTCTTTGTTTTTCTTGACTTTGACAATTTCAAGAGTATGTTGAATGTTGTTGAATTTACTAGATTATTTTGTTGAATGACATTCAACTTGAGTTTATCTGATTTTTCCTTATTCTAGATATTTTTTGTACTTAGGATTTTTGGCAAGAAAGCAACTGCAGAAATGCTGTCTACTCTTAGACCATTGTATTCAGACAACATGTCAGTGTGTTGCAATGTTGGTGATGTTAGGTTTCTCCACTGTAAGTTTACTATTTTTATTTTTGTAATTAGCAAGCAATTTATGGGAAGATATGCAAGTATATAAAAATATTGTTTCTCATCAGTTTCCTTCCTACTTTTAGCATCCACTGATGTTTTTTCTACTCCATTATTCTTCCTGTATTTATTAGCTATCATTATGCTGTAAGAGATTTCCCTTTCCTATTTATTTAATTATTAATTTATTTATTTATAACAGAATGAACTCATGGATTATTACTTCACTCATTGGGTTACAGTTCATTGCTATCATTAGTTTGTTCCTCAATTTGTCCCAGATTTGGCCAGTAGGATCCCTCTAAGCTGGTTCCTGTGACCTTTTGACATCTCCCCATGGTTATTTCAACACTACTTTTTGGTGCTACAAGATGTTCCATTTCTTGAATGGAATTCCAATTCATTGTAGTAAAGAATGGCATTTAGAAAGCAAGAGCTTGGCTCACTGCAACTAGGTGTGATTGATTTTAGGCCTTTTCAGCAGAGAGGGCTAGGGAATATATATGTACATTTATAAATGTGTGTGTGGTCTTTAGTGTCTTAGAAACACTTAACAGCAGTTATAGCAAACAATTCTCTATATTGAGATAGTAGTCCTAGATACTTGGATAACTCCAGGGAATATAAACTTTTGGACATTTACAGTTTTAGAGTATCCCCTATTAATAATGCACACTGAGATGATTTGACTTGATTTAAAAAATCAACAAACATTTATTGAGAACTACTATGTTCTCCCCTCCCAGATGCAGAATTAACAAGAAAAACTCACCTAGTGATCTCATGATGGACAGAGAGGTACTATAGGGAACACATGTGCACACCATTCCATAAAAAGGTTGAGATCTCAGAGTGAGTCATTTCTATAATATTTTTAAAGAAAAACTTCAAGCCGAACATCAGATATAGACATTTATCTTATAAAGAGTTTTATTTCTGTTTCCAGTTTTAGTTTTTTTATTTTCCCTATTGTGTAATATTTCATTGTCTGCTTATAAACTAATCCATTCTTGCAATGAACATTTGAGTTGTTACTGTTTTTTTTATTGTGAATAATGTTACTATGAATATTGGTCTACACATTTCCTGGAGTTTTTCTAAGAACTATATATGCTTTGCTAGTACTTGAATGCCAAATTCTTTAATAATATCCTTGTTCCAATTTATGCTTCTGCTAAAAACACACGTGAGAATTCTTATTGCAGTCTTAACAACATATTGTATTCTCAGACATTCTTATTATTGTTATTTTTATTACTATTATTTTGCCAATCTGGCAGTTGTTCAGTGTTATCTTAGTGGCTTTGCTTTATGTTCCTTCCAGAGAGATTTTCATTTATTCAGCTTGGAATCATTGGGGTGCTCTTGCCATGGGGCATCTGAGACCCTTTGAGCAGCCATGTAGGACTCTGGCTTAGTTCTTTCACCTCCAGGGGCCTAAAAGTAGATTCCTATCCCCAAACTGTTACAGATCTACCTTCTACAATATCACTGGTTTTGTGTTTGCTTGCTGCTGACCCTTCTAAACTTATATTTCACTCTTTCCAATAGATGGACCTTCCTTTCCTGTACCCAGTACAGCATTACAGTATTTTATCTGGGATCTAGATGTACTGTTGTAGGAGAGATCTCAGAGAATGCAATCAACTATTTTTTTCCAGATGCTTAAGTCAGTGATGTATTTTTTTTAACAATAACATAAAGGTCATGAAATACTCCTTTATTTCCAGCATAAGCTTTCATTATGTGATAATTTTACCCCCTTCCAACTCAGAGCTGCACCTAACTCTCATCAAATGCTAGAAGAGTAGAGGAAACATTGTCAAGATAGACAGAAGAAATTTGCTTGTTATTTCAACCCTTGCTATTTTCTCAGAAGCTTCTGGCATCTTGTGGCCTTTGGCCTTCAAGATGGAAAGTTCTAGGTCAGTAGGAAATGCCCTGAATTGCATGGTTCCTACGGGAGTAGGAGGCAGAGATGACTGGTGGGGGCTTGTGAGTGGGCTCTGTTTACTGTGCAAGGAAACTCAGGCTGGGGAACTCCCTGGGGTCTAGTGGGGACTGTAGAATATTTTCCATTTCTGGTAAACCGCCTCTACAATCTGAGCCCTAACTGATTCTACTGGCCTCGTGTCTCCCTGCCTCCCCTTGGCCCATGAACTCAGCGCTTTGAACCAAACTGGGCTCTTTCCTCTTCACCCAATACAAAGGACATTTTTCATCCTGTTTGCTCCTGCTGGTCCTTTTGCTTGGACAACTGTCTGCTCTTCTCTTCTTGAGAAATGCCAAAAAGTTTCTTCCTGATGCAACTTACAGTTCTCCTTCTTGATCTTTTTCTTTATTGCCTGGCACTTTTAATACTTTGAGTTACCTCCACAGCTTGATATAGAAAGAAGCCTGGGACTAATCCTTCCCAGGGCCTAATGTGGTGCTGAATACAAAGTAAGTACTTCATCAATGTTAAATGAATGAGGAAAAGCAAGTGAACAAATAAACAGCCAGGTTCTTGTATGTGCTGGGATGCTGAGGTCAGGCCAAAGCCCTTTAGAAGGATCAGAAGAATGAGGATCAGCCTCAGAACTGTGCTTAGCAGCCCCTGTCACCTGCTTCTGGTTCACCTGAGGTCTTCACAATGCAAATGTTCTTATTTGAACCAGTTCTGATGATGATTCCAAGGCAATATTTAAAAATATTCACTGGAGAGTATTGCCACTTATTTTCCAGCAGCAGACCACTGAACATTTTGTGTCTGGGTTTCTGGGCAGCATGTTTTGGACATCAGAGTATCATCACCTTTCCATGAAAAGTCAGCAACTCAGAACCTCCAAGCCCCTGGAATGTGCTCCCTGCGGAGCCTCTCCTTCCCCGCTCTCAGGGATGCCCTCTCTACCCTGGGGCGCTGAACTGGAGTCTGGGGAATTCCTTTTGTCCAGCCGTTTTTGTTTCAGGTCTTGATCATTCATCTTTCAAAACTGAACTAATTCTTTCCCAAGGTCCCGTAGGGTTGGTTCCCTGAGTACAACAACTGCGTGCTGTAAGCCTCATCGTGTGCGTCTGGACCTATGATTCTCCCGTGTACTGGAATCCGCTGGAAGGCCTGATAAAACAGATTTCCAGGCCTCACCAACGGAATTTCTGAATTGGTAGCTATTACGTTAGGCCCAAGAATTTTCACTTCTAACAAATTCCAAAGTAAGGCTGGTACTGCTGATCTGGGAACCCACTTTGAGAACTGCTAGCTGACAACTTGAGAATCTATTTCAGCCTATGCAGCTGATGACATCCTATTAGTTAGGACACGGGTCACGCTGCTACAACCAAGGGACTCCAGAATCAGTTAACTCAATCAGGAGAGAAGTTTATTATTTTCTCACGTAAGAGTCCAGTGGTGAGCAGTTTACTGTGAATAGGAAAGCTCTCACTTTTTCACCCTGTGACTTTCAATATTGTCCCAGTCATCTGCATTTTTTAAAGGAAATGAGACAGAGTAAAGGCAAAGTAAAGGGCACATAGTGCTGACCCTCAGGATGTAACTGGATATTACATATATCATTTTTGCTCCCATCTATGTCATCAGCCAGTACTGTTTCTAGTCATGCCTCTCTTTGAGAGGGCTGAAAATGTAGCGCCTACCTGGGAGCTCACATGCCAAGCAGAAATGCCATGGAATTTATTACTAAAAGGAAGGAAAGGAGATATATTGGCTGGTAATTTACTGTCACTTCAAATGAGGTATTGAAGGTAAACACCTAGCAGGAAATACTTAGAAGGAAAAATGGAACGTATGACATGATGGCCTGGGACCCATAAATCTTAACATGCAAGATAGAAATGACTTTTCTGCGGAACTTGTAAGTTGGTTCATGAATTCATTTGGTTTAGGATTTTGATGTGAATATTTGATAACCTAAGTTCATTTATTGATCAGAGAGAAGTTATGCAGTAAGAGCTATTCTCTTGTTATTAAGCTCATTGTGACACTTATGATTCATTTTTCTTAATATGAGCCCTTGTCCAGTCATTATTTATTTTTGTGAGCTTACATTTACATTAGTCTTTTCAATTAAGATCTGCAGTGATGAAAGGACAAAAAGTCTGGAAGGGTTATTAGCATTAGGCAAGTGTGTTTTACTTTATTCAACCTGGGCAATATTTTCAAGCTCTGACAAGGACTTTATTAGGTACTTACAAAGGTCTTGAGTTTTCATATTTTGCCTTTTATCAGGTAGTTGGGCAATATATTTGCTCCTGTTCGTGCAAATTTAAATGCTGCTGGTAATAATTCACAATAACTTAGTAAGGATTTGAAATGAAAGCAATGTTAAAAATACAACATGCACTATGATAAAAAGTGCAATGGTGGTTTTGACATTATCATTTCTGGTTGATGTTAGGATTGGTGCCAAGAAACAATGGTTTTTCTCATTTGAAATATTATAAGAATGATGCATAGCATCTACTTGACATTGTCATTTCTGATGAGGCTTATCTCTCTTAATTTTAATCCTGGAGGGTAAGATAAAAGGTTAGCCTTTTTGGGAAGATTGAAACATGTTTCTACACTAGGAATTAAAGATGGCAGCATGAGAAGTGAGACAAAGAGCTCCTCCCCAAACCACAAACACTACAAAAATATAGTTAATTAATACAACTAACCTTAAAACAGCAACAAAAAAGAAGGCTGAACCAGACTGCATACAGACCTCACGGACAGAGCAGACTTCATGAAACAGGATAATGTAGGAAAGCCTTAATCTGGCAGGACCCAAGCCCTTCCCCCACCCCAGCTCACTGACAGGAGAAAGAGAAATGGAGTGGGGGAGGGGGTGGAAGCCTGGGACTGCTAAACACCTAGCCATGGAGATCTGTTTTGTGAGCAGAATCCTGCAGTGTGTGGTGCTCTGGACATTGGGGAGCTCAGACAGGTGGAGTGCTTGAGAAATTGACATTCCGGCCGTTGGTGGAGGAGGGGATCCACACCAGGCTCCTCTGTGTCAGAGGAAAGGCACGCAGTCTGAGAAGCTTCCTAGCAGAGAGAGGGCTGCTGAAGGGGCGGGGTTTCCACGGAGCTTGCTGTGCAGGAGAAAGGAATGCTGGACAAGGTTGTCTGGGCGTGCTCTGCCCAGCTGGTTGGGAACTTTGGGGAGCTTCAGGTGCTCCATCCCCCTGGCTGCCTACTCAGCTCCGAGGTCCACCACTGTAACACACAGCTGCCATCCTTCCTACTGGCCTGCAGGCACCTGCTCGCAAACCCGAAGTCACTGCACAGGCATCAGGCCAGCCAGAGGGAGGCCCCGCCCAAAACAGCTAGAGACGCAAAGCACAGAGGTATACATGTGTGTGCTTGGCCCATTGGCTCTGACATTGGAGACTGGCACCGCAGATGGGAATCAGGAAACAGATCTTTCCTTCACCCAGACACCATCTCATCTCCACTACAACCCATAATCTCTAGGGGCTGAGCAGCTCCAGAGACTGGAGTTTCTGTGCACTAGTGGGCACCACACAGAAATATGAAATGACAAAAGAACATGGATCAGACCAAAATCTCACAAACCCCAGAAAGAGGACCAAATGAAACCAAACTCACCAATCTTCCTGAAAGAGAGTTCAAAATAAAAATTATAAACATGCTTATAGAGGTACAGAAAAATATTCAAGAACTCAGGAAAGAATTTAGGTTGGAGATTCAATCATTAAGAAATTCCATATCTGAAATGAAACATACAATGGAGGGATTTAAAAGCAAATTAGATGTAGTAGAAGAGATGGTAAATGGAATAGAAATTAGAGAAGAGGAATACAAAGAAGCTGAGGCACAGAAAGAAAAAAGGATCTCTTAAGAATGAAAGAATATTGAGAGAACTGTGTGACCAATCCAAACGCAACAATATTCGCATTACACGGGTACCAGAAGAGAGAAAAAGGGATAGAAAGTGTCATTGAGGAGGTAATTGCTGAAAACTTCCCCAATCTGGGGAAGGTGATAGTCGCTCAAGCCATGGAGGTGCACAGATCTCCAAACACAAGGGACCCAAGGAAGACAACATCAAGACATATAATAATTAAAATGGCAAAGATCAAGGATAAATACAGACTTTTAAAAGCAGCTAGAGAGAGAAAAAATATCACATACAAAGGAAAACCCTTCAGGCTATCATCAGACTTCTCATCAGAAACCTTACAGGCGAGAAGGGAGTGGCATGATATATTTAATGCATGACGCAGAAGGGCCTTGAACCAAGAATACTTTACCTGGCAAGGTTATTATTTAAATTTGAAGGAGGGATTAAATAATTTTCAGATAAGCAAACGCTGAGAGAATTTACCTCCCACAAACCACCTCTGCAGTGCATTTTGGAGGGACTCCTATAGATGGAAGTATTCCTAAGGCTAAATAGATGTCACCCAAGGGAAGACAAAGAGTATAGAATATGATTCATAAGGTACAAAGAATGGAGGAGGGAGAAAAAGGAAAAGAAAAAAAAAGAACCTTTAGGTTGTGTTTGTAATAGTATACGAAGTAAGTTAAATTAGACTGTTAGATAGTAAGGGAATTGCCCTTGAACTGTTGGTAACCACGAATCTAAAGCCTGCAATGGCAATAAGTACATATGTATTGATAATCACCCTAAAGGGTAAATGGTGTGAATGCACCAATCAAAAGACATACAGTTACTGAATGGATAAAAAACAAGACCCATCTATACACTGCCTACAAGAGACTCACTTCAAACCCAAAGACATACACAGACTGAAAGTAAAGGGACAGAAAAAGATATTTCATGCAACTAATAGGGAAAAGAAAGCAGAAGTTGCAGAACTTGTATCAGACAAAATAGACTTCAAAACAAAGAAAGTCATAAGAGACAAAGAAGGACATTACATAATGATAAAAGGGTAAGTCCAACAAGAGGATATAACTATTATAAATATATATGCACCCAACACCAGATGACCTACATATATGAAACAAATACTAACAGAATTAAGGGGGGAAATTGAATGCAATCCATTCATTTTAGGAGACTGCAACACACCACTCACTCCAAAGGACCGATCAAACAGACAGTAAGTAAAGAGACAGAGGCACTGAACAACATATTAGAACACATGGACCTAACAGACATCTACAGAACACTCCATCCAAAAGCAACAGGATACACATTCTTCTCAAGTGCACATGGAACATTTTCAAGAGTAGATCCTATATTAGGCCAAAAAAAGAACCTCAGTAAATTCAAAAAGGCCTGAAATGGTACCATCCAGCTTCTCAAATCACAAAGGTATGAAACTAGAAATAAATTACACAAAGAAAACAAAAAAGCGCACAAACACATGGAGGCTTAATAAAATGCTCCTAAATAATCAATGAATCAATGACCAAATAAAAACAGATCAAGCAATATATGGAGACAAATGACAGCAATAATTCAACACCGCAAAATCTGTGGGATGCAGCGAAGGCCATGCTAAGAGGGAATATATTGCAATACAGGCCTATCTCAGGAAAGAACAACAATCCCAAATGAAGAGTCTAAACTCACAATTAATGAAACTAGAAAAGGAAGAACAAATGAGGCCCAAAGTCAGTAGAAGGAGGAACATAATAAAGATTAAAGCATAAATAAATAAAATTGAGAAGAATAAAACAGTTGAAAGCATCAGTGAAAGCAGGAGTTGGATCTTTGAGAAAATAAACAAAATAGATAAACCCTGAGCCAGACTTATCAAGGAAAAAAGAGTGTCTACACACATAAACAGAATCAGAAATGAGAAAGGAAAAATCACTAGAGACATCACGAAATACAAAGAATTATGAGACAATACTATGAAAAATTATATGGTAACAAACTGGATAACCTAGAAGAAATGGATAACTTTCTAGAAAAATACAACCTTCCCAGGATGATCCACAAAGGAACAGAAAATCTGAATAGACCAATTACCAACAAAAAAATTGAATTGGTAATAAAAAAAACTACCTAAGAACACAATTCCTGTACCAGATGGTTTCACCGCTGAATTTTATCAAACATTTAGTGAAGACCTAATACCCATCCTCATCAAAGTTTTCCAAAAAGTAGAAGAGGAGGGAATACTCCTAAACTCATTCTACAAGACCAACTTCAATCTAATACCAAAACCAGGCAAAGACACCCCAAAAAAAGAATATTACAGACCAATATCCCTGATGAACATACATGCAAAAATACTCAACAAAATATTAGCAAACCGACTTCAATAATACATCAAAAAGATCATCCATCATGATCAAGTGAGATTCATCCCAGGGATGCAAGGATGATACAATTTCGAAAATTCATCAACATCATCCACTACAGCAACAAAAAGAAGGACAAAACCACATGATCATCTCCATAGATGCTGAAAAAGCATATGACAACATTCAACATTCATTCATGATAAAACTCACAGCAAAATGGGTATAGATGGCAAGTACCTCAACATCATAAAGGCCATATATGACAAACCCACAGCCAACATTATACTTAACAGCGAGAAGCTGAAAGCTTTTCCTTTAAGAACGGGAACAAGACAAGGATACCCACTCTCCACTTTTATTCAACATAGTTCTGGAGGTCCTAGCCACAGCAATCAGAGAACCCAAAGAAATAAAAGGCATCCAGATTGGCAAGGAAGAACTCAAACTGTCCCTGTTTGCAGATGACATGATATTGTACATTAAAAATCCTAAAGAATCCACTCCAAAGCTATTAGATCTAATATCTGAATTCAGCAAAGTTGTGTGATACAAAATTAATACACAGAAATCTGTTGCATTCCTATACACTAACAGTGAGTTAACAGATAGAGAAATCAGGAAAATAATTCCATTCACAATTGCATTAAAATGAATAAAATATCTAGGAATAAACCTAACCAAGGAAGTGAAAGATTGATACTCTGAAAACTACAAGACACTCATGAGAGAAATTAAAGAAGATACCAACAAATAGAAACACATCCCGTGCTCATGGATAGGAAGAATTAATATTGTCAAAATGGCCATCCTACCTAAAGCAATCTACTGATTCAATGCAATCCCTATCACAATGCCAACAGCATTCTTCAGTGAACTAGAGCAAATAGTTCTAAAACTCATATGGAACCACAAAAGATCCCAAATAGCCAAAGCAATCCTGAGAAGGAAGAATAAAGCAGGGGGAATTACACTCCCTGACTTCAAGCTCTACTACAAAGCTACAGTGATCAAGACAATTTGGTACTGGCACAAGAACAGACCCATAGACCAGTGGAATAGAATAGAGAGCCCAGATATAAACCCAAGCATATATGGTCAATTAATATACGATAAAGGAGCCATGGATATACAACTGGGAAATGACAGCCTCTTCAACAGCTAATGTTGCCAAAACTGGACAGCTACATGTAAGAGAATGAAACTGGATTACTGTCTAACCCCATACACAAAAGTAAACTCAGAATGGATCAAAGACCTGAATGTAAGTCATGAAACAATAAAGCTCTTAGAAAAAAATATAGGCAAAAATCTCTTGGACATAAATATGAGCAACTTCTTCATGAACATATCTCCCCGGGCAAGGGAAACAAAAGCAAAAATGAACAAATGGGACTATATAACACTAAAAAGCTTCTGTACAGCAAAGGAAACCATCATTAGAACAAAAAGACATCCTACGGTATAGGAGAATATGTTCATAAATGACATATCCAATAAGTGGTTGACATCCAAATTATATAAAGAGCTCACGCACCTCAACAAACAAAAAGCAGATAAGCCAATTAAAAAATGGGCAGAGGAGCAGAACAGATATTTCTCCAAAGAAGAAATTCAGGTGGCCAACGGGCACATGAAAAGATGCTCCACATCACTAGTCATCAGAGAAATGCAAATTAAAACCACAATGAGATATCACCTCACACCAGCTAGGATGGCCACCATCCAAACACAAATAATAATAAATGTTGGTGAGGATGTGGAGAAAGGGGAACCCTCTACACTGCTGGTGGGAATGTGAATTAGTACAACCATTGTGGAAAGCAGTATGGAGGTTCCTCAAAAAATTCAAAATAGAAATACCATTTGACCCAGGAATTCCACTCCTTGGAATTTACCCTAAGAATGTAGCAGCCCAGTTTGAAAAAGACATATGCACCCTTATGTTTATCACAGCACTATTTACAATAGCCAAGAAATGGAAGCAACCTAAGTGTCCATCAGTAGATGAATGGATAAAGAAGATGTGGTATGTATACACAATGCAATATTATTCAGCCATAAGAAGAAAACAAATCCTACCATTTGCATGGATGGAGCTTGAGGGTATTATGCTCAGTGTAATAAGCCAGGCGGAGAAAGACAAGTATCAAATAATTTCACTCATCTGTGGAATATAAGAACAAAGCAAAAACTGAAGGAACAAAGCAGCAGCAGACTCACAGAACCTAAGAACGGACTAACAGTTACCAAAGGGAAAGGGACTGAGGAAGATGGGTGCCAAGAGAGGGCTAAGGGGGAAAAAGGGGTATTACAATTAGCACACATAATGTAGCAGGAGTGGGGGTGGGGGGAGAGATACGGGGAAGGCTGTATAACACAGAGAAGACAAGTAGTGATTCTATAACATCTTACTACACTGATGGACAGTGACTGCAATGGGGTATGTGGTGGTGACTTGATAATAGGGGGAGTCTAGTAACCGTAATGTTGCTCATGTAATTTTATATTAATAATAGCAAAAAAATATGTTTCTAATCTTATTTCTTCAGGCTAAGGAGAGTGAGGACTTGAGAAATTACATGAAAATGTCAATAATAATTTTAGACTACCACGTACATAGTGCTGCTTTATTTATTTTTCATCTAGTAACATGAGGATATTGTTGTTCCCATTTTTCAGGGGAAATAAATGAGGTTGAAAGATATTATGATCAGTAATTCATTCAAGAGCAAGTATTCACTTGGTAGAAAAATTAAGAATAAAGCAGCTTCTGTCTCCAAATTCTATATATTGTCTACTATACCACACTGCCTCTTACTGTAATAGGCAAATAATCATGATAATTCATATTTTAAAAGGTTACATATTATCTGACAGATCAGTCAACTTATCACTTTATTTTCTTGTGTAGATTTCCAAAAAAGAGAGCTTGAAATACCTAAGTCCTTAGATTTAGCTTCCTACAAGTGCTATTTAATGTGTCCATGTTCATGACCCTTGTTAAATGCTGTGGGTTGCATTTTCTGACTTGAGCTTTGGGCAAAGATTAATATGCTCAAGGGTGGCTAGTGCAGCTGAGGCAGCTTCTGTTGGGGTATTTCTCAAGTTGTAGCATCTGTGTAGATTTAGGGGGCATTCAACATGAGAAGGTAAGGTCCACCAATTTTGGTAAGTTAAAAACATTTTTAAAGGTAAAAAATTAAAAATTAGATAAACATAAAATGTGGAATTTCTAAATTTATAATCACTTAATCTTAGTGAGATCATATTGCTTTAAGTTTCCCCTGAATAGCTATCTGGTTCCATCTGGTGATCAGCAGTTTGAACCAGTGGTCAGCTTCTATCTTCTTTTCTTCCTGTTTATTTTCCTAGAAAACCCCAACTTGCAGGGGTTTGGTGAATCAGCCAATAGTTCAGGATATTCAGACCAAATATACATCTAGCGATTTTACAGATTTTTTTTCATGCTAAAGACAACGTTTTGTACTCCAGCAGGTGTAAAATTATGCACAGATCAAACACAGGAGCTGGAAGACCTAGTGAATGTTTTATATTGAAAAGTAGAGGCCAGTGTACCTCTAAATTCATTCTGGAGTCTCATTAACTGTTTTGTTTCAGAATTTATACATGGTAGTAAAATATACTTTATAACATATAAAATATGTCATCAATTTCTGTCTATAGGTGTGAATAAATCCTGTTATAAAGTTAAACTTTTGGAGATAAGCATTTGTAACACGGTTTGGTTTCCTTGGAAACCCTGGTATTTTTGTCTTTTAATAATAGCAATATTTTGGGCCTGATGTAAGAAGTTCAATTATTTCAAAATACTGAATATATCCCTAAAATATGTCAATTGAGGAAACAGTTGGCAATCATAGAAATGGTCTCTTTTACATAACTCTTTTATGTAAAATGTAAACATAAACATGATTTAAAATGTAGCATCCTTCTTCTCATAGAGCACATTCTATATGGAGAAGTTGGAATTATATTAATTAATATAGCTTGCTGAAAATAAAGTCCTCAGAGCTCTGGGTATTTGATGTTGGTTATGATTTGTCTATGATTATAATCTGTTGAAACACATATCAGGGGCCTTTTCCTCTACTGTTCAAGGTAGTGTATTTGAATCTGTGCAAAGGAAAAAGAGTTAAACAGTTGGCCTTTTGAGCCATACCAGTGGTAGGCTTCCACCACCTAGCCCTGATAATACCACAGTTGCTGAGCTTCCCAATCTTAGCCTTTGGTGCTGAGTTCATTCCTGCCTATTTCTAAGTCTGTTTCTCTGGTCTGTCATCAATGCTGTGAACTCTGTTATTCCAATAAATTTATTTAAGCAAGCCAGGAATAGGTTTTAGTTGTTTGCAACTAAAGAACTTTGACCTGATTGTATTCAAAATTATTGCCATTTCCTGCAACACTTAATCAACCACTAATTATTTATTTTTGTATTAATAAAGCAAGGTGTTTGATATTTGGATACAAAAACTTGGTAAAATCCTTTCTTGCTGCACAGCTCGTGAATACTACTTAAGTACTTATCTCAATACCACCACTTCTAGACTATATCATGCCTCAAAAATATTGCAGCTAAAACTTTTAAATGTGCCTTTTCTCCTGTAGTATGAAATTTCAGTGCTAAATGCTACAGGCAATCATTACTTTCCCTCATATATTTAATGTCCATATTACAGGAACTGATTCACACTGAAAATCCATGGTTTCATCCAAATACAAGGTGAAATATCTAGTGGGATATATGTATTTGTAATTCTACATTTTGTGCCATTAATATTAGGGGCTATAAAGACAAGTTCATTTGATAAAAGGAATTTTGTCAATGATATTGTTAGGAATTGCATGTCTGTGTTCTCCCAAGCTCATATGTTGAAACCTTAACTTTGCACTGTGATGGCACTTGGTGTGGAGGCTTTGTAAGGGGTTGTGTGGGTTTAGATGAGTTCCTCAGGGTGGAGCCCCATGATGGGATGTGTCTTTTTAAGGTACCAGGGCTTGCTTGCTCACTCGCTTGCTCTCTGCCATACGAAGACAGACAACATCTATAAACTAGGAAGACAGACTTCACAAAGCAGCGGACCAGAATGGCACCCTGGTCTTGAACTTGTAGCCTCCAGATCCGTGAGAAGTAAATATTTGTTTTTAAGCCATACACTCTGTTGTGGTAGCCCAAACTGACTAAGACAGATGTGTTATTTTCTTTTTAGCACAATAATTTTCATTAACTCTAGGACTTCTTGTCAACAACACAATTTCTATATTTTCCTGGAAGGTGTGTGCAATAATGAACAGTGCTTCTGTAGTTTAGTCTCTTCCCCCTTATTAATAATAAATATCACCAAAGGTTTTCCTCAGAAGTGTTATTTTGTGATTGTTCTGGAAAAAACAATTGGTTTACAAAAGAGAACATTGTGTCTTTATTTGGAAACAAAGCAGAAGCCTTGACAATATTTAATAATTCAAACTTCCATGAGGACCAGAAGGAAATGGATCACAGGTCCAATAAAATTCAATATCAAGGCTTATGCAAAACAACCATAAATGAAGATGAAGTCATCCCAGTCTATTTTGTATTTGCTCTAGAGTCATATTCATTATATATGTTTATGACATTATTCTAAGATTCAATGTTTAGATTAATATTTTCTTTAGAACTATTATGCTCCAATAAACCAACTCTAAACCAAATTACCTGCTCTTGGGGTTTAGCAACTTGACATTAGACAATAGTAATGGCAAAATGCAGTAGAAACAATAAAAACCCAGTGATAACAAATGTAGGCAATAAGCACACAAATGATGTAAAAACATGTTATTTGAGATGAATTGCAACCTGTTAACTGGATGTTAGCTATGGTGACTAATCAGCGTAATCTTTATAGTGCGTGTGCACACCTGATGTTGTAGTGATTGTAAGAACTTAAAAGAATTCCCTTGGAATTCACAGGGACTCTTGTACCTAGTCTTTGTGAAATTTATACAAATGAAAGTGATTTTTCCTCTTAGGTCACCAAATTACTTGTAGATCACTTGGTAAGCCATTGACACATTTTGAAGACCACACACTGAGAAACTTTGGATTAGAACAGTAGTTTCTATACTCTTTTAACCATACACCTTTTTCTTTAAGATCTTGACTATAAATGTTTATTTATTAATGATTATTTATATATGCCCATTTCTCTTCCAAAACTTTATGTACATTTACAGCCTACACTAAAGGCACAAACAGAAAGATAAAATACAAAATAAATTATGTTTTAAAAATAACTTTAATGGCACAAAAACATTTTAATATTTATAATTAGGTATACTATTTTAGTTCTGTATTATTAAATATACTTCATTACTTTTGAAAACATGGTCAACAACTTGTGATACAACTTAAGAAGATTAGTTCCAATTTCAGTTTATTTTGATACTTGGTTTAATGGATTGTTCTAACTTTATGCAAATGATTCCTCACAAAAATATACGGACCCAAAAGAAGGAAGTACATCTTTGGCCATATTTAAAACTTTTGATAAACACATTTCAGGTCTATTGGCCAATTATATAAATGTATTTTTTTAACTTTTTTTTGTTATTGTACTTTGTATAGGACTATTACCTTAATCTATGGTGTCTGCAGAATCTTTTCTGGATGCTTATTTTGTGGAAGTTAGCTTCATTAAAATTATGTAAGCTGTAAATTCTCTTAACTAGTCACATGTGAATTGCAGTGCATAGTGATATGTCTGAATTTGCTGGGAGTACGAGGGAAAGTACCACGGGTGTTCTCTCTGCTCTTAGTAGGTCACATGATTCAGAAACAGTGTCCAGCCACATGTTTACTATCGATAAAGCCTAGTGTTTTTTCTTTTAAATTAAATAATAAAAGGATGTTTCTAATATTTTCTTCCCATGCTCTTATATGTAGTTTTGCACACCTCCTGGAATGTCTGTGTGCTCACCTTGGAGACTATTCCCTTTATGCACCCTGGGAGCCATTTAGGCCTGGGAAGTAGCTGTGCTTAGTAGCCAGTGTTTGAGCAAACTGTAGGAGAGAAAGGTTGTTATCAATTGCCTATCTTCTCTTACTTTTTTTTATGTTTATTTTGATATCATTAATCTACAATTAAATGAGTAATATTATGGTGATTACACTACCCCCTTCATCAGGTCCCCCCGCAACCCCATTACAGTCACTGTCCATTAGCGTAGTGAGATGCCATAGAGTCACTACTTGTCCTCTCTGGGTTGTACAGCCCTCCCTGTGCCCCCTAACATTACATCTGCTAATCCTAATGTCCCCTTTTCCCCCTTGCCCCTCCCTTCCCACCCATCCTCCCCAGTCCCTTTCCCTTTGGTAACTATTAGTCCATTCTTGGGTTCTGTGAGTCTCTCTTCTCTTACTTTTATTAATAGAAACCTAACATGACTTTCAGCTGGGCATGTATTCACCCAGCTAGAAACTGCAATTTCCACCTCTTTTGCAAGAAGGGCCCTAGGTGTATGGTCTAGTCAGTGGGGTATGAATAGAATTGATGCATGCAACACCCATGTCACGGACTTTGAAAGAAGGCCTCTTTGCCCTCCACTTTTTCTTTCCCCTTCCCGCTGATTAACAAATGGTAATACCAGAGTATTCAGCTTAGAGACAGTGATGGAAATTACTTGTTGAAGAGCCATCCTGTTATGGACTGTTATGTAAAAGAGAAATAGACTTCTGTTTTATTTGAGCCATTATATTTTGTGTTTTCTTGTGACAGTGGCCAGGCATGTTTATCCTAATATAGCTCTGCATTTGTTTGGATGGAAGAAGCATTCCCAAGGGACATTTGCTGTTAGCTTTCTCACCAGCATCTAGAACCAAATGCAGGTGAATTTTGACTCACCAGTTCTATCTTGACCATAGATGATAGAAGCAGAACCAAAGGACAGAATATATTTAGAAGATTCAAAGCAAGATAGTACCTATCATTAGTTAAGTGCTTGATAAATGGTAGTAGCTTTCAGTATATTCTCTTATTTTTAATCCTCAAACAACTCATGAACTTGGAAATGTTATCCCTATTTTATTGATAAAATGTGTTTGTCCAGAAGGTATGAAGGCTACACAGTTACTAAGAGACAAAATCTAAGAATACAAAGTATTTTTCCATTCTGACTCTGCCTATCTATATTTGTTTCAAAAATAATCAAGGCTATTTCCTTTAAGACTGGGAACAAGACAAGGATGCCCACTCTCCCCACTTTTATTCAACATAGTTCTGGAGGTCCTCGCCATGGCAATCAGACAACACAAAGAAATAAAAGACATCCAGATTGGTAGGAAGAAGTTAAACTCTCACTGTTTGCAGATGACATGATATTGTACATTAAAAATCCTAAAGAATCCACCCTAAAACTACTAGAACGAATAACTGAATTCAGCAAAGTTGCAGGATACAAAATTAATACATAGAAATCTGTTGCATTCCTATATACTAATGATGAACTAGCAGAAAGAGAAACCAGGAAATTCCATTCACAGTTGCATCAAAAAGACTAAAATACCTAGGAATAAACCTAACCAAGGAAGTGAAAAACGTATACCCTGAAAACTATAAAACACTCGAGAGAAATTAAAGAAGACACCAATAAATGGAAACACATCCCATGCTCATGGATAGGAACAATTAATATCGTCAAAATGGCCATCCTGCTCAAAGCAATTTACAGACTCAATGCAATCCCTATCAAAATTCCAACAGCATTTTTAAATGAACTGGAACAAATAGTTCTAAAATTCATATGGAAACACAGAAGACCTCAAATAGCCAAAGTAATCCTGAGAAAGAACAAAACTTGGGGGATTATACTCCCAGACTGCAAGCTCTACTACAAAGCCACAGTAATCAAGACAATTTGATACTGGCACAAGAATAGACCCATAGATCAATGGAAAAGACTAGAGAGCCCAGATATAAACCCGCACATATATGGTCAATTAATATATGATAAAGGAACCAAGGACAAACAATGGGGAAAAAACATCCTCCTCAACCACTGGTGTTGCCAAACTGGACAGCTGCATGTAAGAGAGTGAAACTGGGTTATTGTCTAAACTCCATACACAAAAGTGAACTCGAAATGGATCAAAGACCTGAATGTAAGTCAGAAACCATAAAACTGTTAGAAGAAAACATAGGCAAAACTATCTTGAAGATAAACATGAGCAACTTTTTCCCAAACGCATCTCCTCAGGCAAAGGAAATAAAAGCAAAAATGAACAAATGGGACTACATCAAACTAAAAAAGCTTCTGTACAGCAAAGGACACCATCAGTAGAGCAAAAAAGGCATCCTACATTATGGAAGAGTATATCTGTAAACAACATATCTGACAAGGGGTTAACTTCCAAAATTTATAAAGAACTCACACGCCTCAACACCCAAAAATCAAATAACCTGATTAAAAAATGGGTGGAGGATATGAACAGACAATTTTCCAAAGAAGAAATTCAGATGGTCAACATGTGCATGAAAAGATGCTTCACATCACTAATTATCAGAGAATTAAACCACAAATTAAAACCACAATGAGATATCACCTCACACCAGTTAGGATGGCCAACATCAAAAAGACTAGGAACAACAAATGCTGAGATGCAGAGAAAGGGGAACCCTCCTACACTACTGGTGGGAAGGTAAATTAGTTAACCATTGTGGAAAGCAATATGGAGGTTCCTCAAAAAACTAAAAATAGAAAGACCATTTGACCCAGGAATTCCACTTCTAGGAATTTACCTAAAGAAAACAAGTTCTCAGATTCAAAAAGACATATGTACCCCTATGTTTATTACAGCACTATTTACAATAGCCAAGATATGAAAGCAACCTAAGTGTCCATCAGTAGGTAAATGGATAAAGAAGATGTGGTACATATACACAATGGAATATTATTCAGCCATGAGAAGAAAAGAAATCCTACCATTTGCAACAACACAGATAGAGCTAGAGGGTATTATGCTCAGTGAGATAAGCCAGGCGGAGAAAGACAAGTACCAAATGATTTCACTCATTTGTCAAGTGTAACAATGAAGCAAAACTGAAGGAACAAAACAGCAGCAGACTCAGAGACTCCAAGAAGGGACTAGCAGTTACCAAAGGTGAGGGATGGGGGAGGGCGGGTGGGGAGAAAGGGAAAAGGGGAGTGAGGGGTATTATGATTCATACACATGGTGTGTGGGGTTCACGGGGAAAACAATGTAGCACAGAGAAGACGAATAGGGACTCTGTGGCATTATACTGCACTGATGGACAGTGACTTCAGTGGAGTATGGGGTGGACTCGATAATATGAGTAAATGTAGTAACAACAATGTTTTTCATGTGAAACCTTCATAAGAGTGTATATCAATGATACCTGAATAAAAATAAAATAAAATAAAATAAAATAAAAATAAGCAAAGCTATATCTTGTTGTGGAAGGACATTAAAGTTTTGCCAAATTTTTCAACTTTTTATTTTTAGACTGAAGCTATAGTTGTGAATGTATCCCATAAAAAGACAGAAAGAATGTTTTTTATATAGAAGTCATTTTTCCATCAAGATGTATCACGTTTGACTTGTAAACTTTGCATGATCTGCTATTGAGATCATCATCACAAATAAATATGTTGGGACAAGTGACACAAAAGGAGAATTTATGTTATCTGCACCAATTTTCACTGGGTTGGATAATTGAAAGGACCCATGAGATTCTCCACAGTATATTCGCTTAAGCTTAAATAAAGGTAAATGATTCAGTACAGCAGGAGAAAAAAAAAGTACAAATATCTGAGATGTACAGGACTTTTTGGCAGAGCTCCTTGATTCTTTTCTCAGTCACACAGGACACCCCTGACCCTTGGCCAAGTTTCCTTAACTACAAATTGTCAGCATCATGCTTCTTTCTGCATTTTCATTATGACAGAACAAAAAAAGTAGAAAGATAAACATCAAACTACTAATTATTTGTAGTTTTCAAGGAAATGTAGGTATTACATTTACTCATTTGCCCATTTTCATTTTTTCCATTTACCCATTTTCACTCGTCTGACAAAAATTAGGTGTCGAATACAGAGGGTTGAACATGACAAAAAACGCTGTTCTCAAAATTTATATTCTGATGAGCTACTAAGGAAAGGTTACCTTGATTTTAGCTGGTGATCTAATGTTGAGATGCTTTAATTCTTCTCAAAAAGGCTCAACATTGATTTCGGAGTCTAGAGTAGGGATGCTGAAGGAGGGGTCTTAGCGTCCTTCAATTTGGGCTTTGGAGAGGTATGCCAAGAGAAAGTTGGTCTTATTTTAGGTGGTCATGAGCTCAGCTAAAAATTAGGGGTTCTACTAGGAAGGTGGAATGGCAGAATGGATATTAGGGGGGCACTATTATTATTATAACCTGAATAAGGAGCGGAAACCACAAAATATGTAAAGTGACCATTTTTTCTTAAGTTAGCCAGTGACTTGAACCAAAGTAACAGGTATGATTTGAACAAAATTAACAAACTACTTGTTCCTTAAGAAAAAAAGTGAGAAAATCTAAATATATAAAATATGAAGTGACAAGTTGGGACAACTTCTGTAAGCATGGAAAATAAAAAATGGTAAGAGACTACTTTGAAGACCTTCTCTATGGAAATGTATTTGAAAATATAAATGGCTAATATCTATGAAAATAATTTTAGTAATCATGTTTCTACTTAGAAAGCTTATAAACAGATCAATTTTTATAGAAGAATTAGAGAAAGTTGTGGAAGAATTACTTCACTGAAAAACATGGAGCCTGGATGGTTTTATAGGGAAATTCTAACAAAACCTTAAAGACCAAATAGTCTTAATATTATAAAAACTGTTCCAGGATTTTATGAGTCCAATAATGCCTCAATAAAGCTAATCAAATGCAGTGTGATAAGCTTGGTTGAATCCTGGTTTAAAAAAATATATAGAAGCTATTTTGAGGACACTGAAGAAATTTGAATATGAGCTATTTATTATATTATTATTAAGTTATGATATGTCTTTAATTTTGGAGGGATAAAAATTTGGAATTATATATTTATCTGGAATAAGATAGATGGTTGAACAATTTTGTAAATATACTAAGAATCACTGAGTTGGACACTTTAAAAAGGTGAATTTTATGCTATGTGAATACATATAAATTTTTTTTAATCAAGTGGAAAATTCCAAAAACTTGATTACAACATCTGCAAATGACATGAAGAGACAATTGATTTTATTTTTTCATTTTTTCAAATGAAGTATATTTGGTATATAATCTTAAATTAGTTTCAAGTATACAACACAGTGGTTCAACAGTTACCCATATTATTAAATCCTCACCCCCTCTAGTGGGGTTACTATCTGACAACATAGAAAGATGTTACGGAATCAGTGACTATATTCTCCATGCTTTACTACTATCCTGTGACCAAGTTATGATTGATCATTTCTGTGACCCTTTATTCTCTGCACCCTCCTCGCCCACCCACCCACCCCAACCCCTCCCCCATGGTAACCAGTAGTCACCTCTCAGTGTCTATGAGCCTACTGTTATTTTGCTCATTCTGTTTTGCTTTGTTTTTATACTCCACAAATAAATGAAATCAAATGGTATTTGTTTTTCTCCACCTGGACAATTGATTTTAAAACACATATTTTTAAAAAGGTTAATTAACAGTACTTTTAGCCATGGTAGTAATTCGTTTATATTTATCTCTTTTGGAATACTGTTGGTTCCTTATATATTTCTCAGAAAATGTGCTATTACCTCCAGACTTTCATATTTATTTGAATAATGTTGAGCTCATAATTCTTCTGTGATGCTGTGGCATATTCTGAAATACTGGTTTTGTTTTTTTCCTTGATGCAAGGGTTACTTAAAACTTTATTGCTCAAGGTCGGTCCTTAAACCAGCAGCAATGGCCTCTTGATAGCAATTGGCCATCTGGAATCTTGATAGCAACACAGAATCTCCCACCTCACTCATCATCTACCTAATCCAAATTTCCATTTTACCATGTGATCTGTTGGCACACTTTCTCTGTCGTTCTGTTCACGTGTGGTCTTATAAATCTCCTTGGATATTTGAAAAAAGAATGGGGGCTTCTCAAATACTGTTGAATATTTGTTACCAAAGGGAAAGGGACTGGGGAGGATGGGTGGGAAGGGAGGGATAAGGGGGAAAAAAGGGGCTATTACAATTAGCACACATAATGTAGTGGGGGGGAGGGGGGATACGGGGAAGGCAGTATAACACAGAGAAGTAGTGATTCTATAACATCCTACTATGATGATGGACAGTGACTGCAATGGGGTATGTGGTGGGGACTTGATAATAGGGCGAGTCTAGTAACCATAATGTTGCTCATGTAATTGTATATTAATAATAGCAAAAAAAAAGTATGTAACTGTTGAATGTTGAATGACCATGGTAAATACTTGAAACCAATATAATATTGTATATCAACTATACTTCAATAAAAAAATAATTTTTAGTGTATGTCTTCCACCAGTTTTGTTAAATTTTTTCTTATGTATTATATATTTTTTAATCTTACCTGAATATTAGCCATCTATCATGATCACAGATAGTTTTAAAACTGCATACCTATGTATTAACAATGGTTATGTCTGATAATGTAATAACAAGTATAATTTTAAAAAATCTTTTTGTCTGTATTTTCCAAAATTTCCTGAAGTTTCATGAATTTCTTTTTAAGTTGGTGATGTCGCCAAACATCAACCATCAATCTAAAAGAGAAAACATATTAAAGTGAAAACCTTAACAACATAAATTAAAGCTATTAAATATATTACATTCTTACTAATACCAGGAAATTTTCCTCAGCACTTTACGTTTAATTTTCTCAGTGACTTCATGAATTGTATATGTTTCATGCCCGATTTCTTGACATGGAAATTGAGTCACGAAGTGGCTAAGGTACTTGTCTAAAGTCCAAGGCCTGTAAACAATAGAGTAGTGCTTTGAACTGCTCTAGATCCCATGGTCTTCCGCTGAATACTAGAATAAAATCCATCAAAAGGTAAGTGTAAACATATCTGGGGAGGTTTTGATAGAAATTTTGAATTAAAATGTTTTTCTGGATTTTCTAAATGAGTGTTAATACATTTGTAATTAGAAAAAAAAGTAGAAAATACTAAAAAATAACTCATGGTGGACTGTACTGCATGTGATACTTTTGTTTACCTGATTGATCATCCTGAAATTCACAGTCACCAGTGGGCACCCAATGAGTGAAAACATTTTACCTTTCTTTCTCTGTGAAATACCTATTCTGTTACTATAATCAAAATTTCACACTTAAATCCTGTATTACTTTATCAAAACCACAGGCCATTCCAGGAGCAATTTTAGCAGTGTAACAAAAAGAAGTAAAAATTCACATATTCAGATATATATAAATAATGTTAGGAATGGAAATTCAGATATTTCAAAGTAATTTTTTTAAAAAGGCACACAGCTTGTTTTCTTTCATTCAAATGCCATTAAATGAATTCCCATGTAACATTTAAATTGATATTTTCACTCAGGTCTCTTCTTTTTTGTGTCATGTTAGTAAGCAAGCTTTTTAATGTCCCTAAGTCATAAGGTCTTTAGAAAAACCTTGTATTCTGTAATTAAAAATTGCTATCCCTTTAGCTGTTGTGCTCAACAAAGGCACAATGCACAGTGTCCTTTAGAGACATTGCTCCTGAGGTGGGAATAAAAGATTTTGACCTTTTATTGCAGTATTCATGAGTTGGAAGAACTTCGTTTATTTTATGTAAGGAGCAAATGGAGCATTGCCTATTTTCAGTAATTCAAGAGACTGGAGTCACCCACAATTTGCCAGTCAATAGTCTTTTATAATGTTTTCCATTTAGAAAACTACTGTACTTGTATTTAAAACATCAGTGGCTTTTAGCTAGCAAAATGTGTGTGATAGTGAGTACACACACACACACACACACACACACACACCCCTATACAGCCACCGTCCAGTCGCTGGTGAGCTGTAGTCATGAAGAACACAAGTCTCATGTGAAAATCTTCCTTCTCCTCCAATGGAAAGGACATATTCTTCAAAACTGAGAAATCTTCCAAGAACTGACTCTTAAATGTAAAATAATTAAAGCCTTGGGGCTCCATCTAGTTCAGTGTTTGAGTGTGGAAAAAATGGCGTAAGGTCTATTGGCTATTGATCAACTCTATAAGTACACTAATATTGGCTGGCCCAGCTTGCTCATATAAAAAATTAAGTGCATGGATAATCTCTGCACTTTTATTTTAAAAGGGAAAATTAGGATAATAATTGAAAACTGGTAAGAATAGATTCTGTCTCTTCTACCTTAGTCTCAAAGTCACATTTCAAAGTCATATGTAAATGCTTAGAAAGTTAAATCCCTTTTTGGTTCATTTAGATCACATGGAATTACAGACACCTAAAAAATTATGTAACTTCATGGGTATTTGAATTATCTTAATTCTGTACATTCCAAGAAGAAGCAGATTTAGTCAGGAGGATTCACCATGCTGCTCTAAACAGTCAATATAAATTGCTGCATAATTAGCTGCAATAATCTACCGATCACGGAGACCAGCTGCGGAGAGCCAAAGCCATGGATTTTGCCTGCTGTGGCACACTTCGTTCACCATGTGCAGACCTGAATGTAAATGCTGGGGAAGAGTGTGGCAAAAACCAAGAAGGGAAATAAGAACAGGTTTGAAAGTATGTGGGATGGGCTTGGGAACTGAGCTACGCAAGGGGCCCGTATCTTCTAGTAGTGCTGGTCAGAAATACAGAGTCAATTAGCACCTCTTCTAGTGAGGACCCCCTTAGAAGAAAAGAGGGACTTAGGGATGGTAGTGGGGGGGGGGAGACAATGTGCTGATTTTAAAAACAGCATGGAAAGAGAAATTCTAAGTGATATTAATAACTTGTGACAATTATGTAATTTCAGAAGGCTAACCTGGGAGCAAGCCAAGATTTATTTTTAGAATCAGATGTGTCAGACACATTTACACAAAACCAATTTCCTAACTCATCAAAGATAGAAACCTTGGAACTATATACTGGATATCTATTTTCCAAAAAACATGTAATAGTTGTTTTAGAACAGAATGACTATTTTATGGTGGCACATTCAACTAAAATGTCAAATAGAAATAAAACAGAGCCCTCCGTATTATATTTGACCTGATATAAACTATTGACAAGATGTATATATGTAAGAAAATAAAATTCTCTAATGGATCAGTTAGTAGGAAGATTCAACATAGGTGAAGAAAGCTACATTTTTCTTTGAATTCTGCTATGACCAGAACAGAAAGGCCATGTGGTGGGAAGGGTGAATGTGATTTGTGTGTGATTCACTGAAAGGAATAAAAAATCCTTATCGGATCTAATTATGTACAGAAACAAAATACATGATTCATTTTGTACTGTATTTTTCAGAAAAAAATTTTAAGTTCAAACAGTCAAAGAGTTTAGAAGAAAAGATCAACTAATTAGAGTAAATGTGGTTAGTGCGGATGACTGAGCAGCATAATTAACACTCTTTTTGGAAATGAGAGGAAATATTTGAGTCAGAGAAAGTATACTATCTTGTACATGTACCTGATTTAAAAGGAAACTTCAGAATATTATTTAGTTTCCAGATATGAGTTTGATAAATATTATTGTTAGTAATTTTCTAAGTGTCAAAATGGGCCTCTTTGAAAATTTGGATTGATGCCATTTAAAATTGTTTATCAATATATCATGAGATTTGATGCAAAATGTCCAGGTTGACTGCACTGAGATTGCATATACTGGTGGACTCATAGGTCCTTCTGTGGATCAGGCACTATGAAGAAGATAACAGCAGGAGCAGGGAAGAGTTTGCTGCATGAAAGGAGTATGACAAGGAGAAGCAGATGACAGTACTCCCAAAAAGTATTTCAAATGGAGGAGCAGTTTAATAGCAAATAATTGGGGGGAAGTCAGTGTTTGTCTCACAGTTGGAGAGGGACAATCTAGGAACAGTCAAGGTATAGAGACATGGCAGGACAGGCAGTTTTGCATAGGAAGCCCTGTCAGCAGGTAGCAGAGGTCCAAGCCCAGGAAGCCCCCAGAAGAGGACTGTGATGGACATTGCAGACAGGCTTTCTCAAAGTCAGTTTCCTCCTTCTAGTGTGGCTTCCTATGCTACAGTGGTAGGGGAGCTAAAATCTACATTTCCCACATTTCTGGATGTGATTTTATGTTCTGCCAACCAGATGCCTTTACATAAATAAGTCTTAGATTCGGAACTGAAATAAGAGTGGAGGGAAACCCGACGTGAGGCCCGTAGTTTTGCTGGCACCCAGTGAAGTGGAAATGCTTTGATCCTGAGCTAGCAGCTGATGTCATGACTTCTTGATGCATCAGGAAGCCTCCTGATTATGGCTAGGACGACAGCAGTTCTGCCACCTAACTTAAGAGGTTTTTCTCCTGGAAGATCAGATTAAAGTCTCATCAGTTTATAAACAATTTTATAAGTCATTCAATACCCCCTTAAAATGAATTTCTTTCTGCTGACACAATCTAGAATAGGTTTTGTTCTCTGTAATTAAACCCTCACAGGGTAATTGCTGGATAGAGTGGTTGCAAGCAACAGACTTAAAGAAATAGGATTCTAAGACTGGTTAGCCTGCCAGTTTGAACTGCAGGCAGCTGAGATTCTGCTGGTATCATAAGGTAGACACTGGAACACATTTGTGATAAATTATCATCACCTGGGGTTGTTTAGAATAAGAAGCCTATCAGTGACAGTGGGTTTGGTGGTTTAAGTGGCACTGGTCATTATAGGAAGACTAGGGAATGCAAGTCCTGTTCTGCGGATGTGGGGTGGATCTTTCTATCCGTTCCAAAGAACATAAAGGAAAAATGATGAAAAGAGATTAAGGTACGGTCAGAGAGTCAGGGGGCTTCAGTGGCAGCCTGCAGGAGTTCTGTCTTGTAGCTGTTGAACTGACAGAGGCAAACACAGATCCCGAGTCTGCTCCTTCAAGTGTCTGAACTGCAACATAGGGTGAATTCATAATTTCCCATTTCTTATGTGAATACTAGGGCATTTATTAGAAAGAAGGCATTTATTGAAATAGGGAATTAAGTAAATTGCCGGGGCCTGCCGGCAGGAGTCGAACAATTCCTGAGTGGGGGCGTCGGGCTGTATATACAAGACGACAGGAGAGCAAACTGTCTGATGCAGAATGCAGACTGCGAAGAAGCTTTATTCTGGCATGGCTTATATACACATGAATTGCCTAGAGATTAGATTCACATGCCCTTAATTCAATCACTTAAGCATTGCCTGCAGATTAATCCAAACAGACATTAATTCAATCACTTAAGTCACATACGCCTGGGGGTATCTGGTCCAGGTGGCAGGCCTTAAGATAAGACCCCCCTACCTTCCTGAGATACTTGTTCCTGGAATTTAGGAAACTTTTCAAGGTTTCTTTCAGTCAGGCCGGGTTCAGGCCTCTGATGGAGACTAGGCACAAAAACATAATCAGTCCTGTCCTGTACTATTGCTCCTTCTGTCCCAACTGCTCTCCACAGTAAATTTCTATGTCTCTGATGCCTTAAAAACCCAAATTCTACCAAGTATTCCTTGAAAGCAGACACAAACTTATTTCCCATTTGATGAGGCTGTTTCTTTCTTGCCAGAAGGCCCTGTGATGACTTCACCTGAGGAATTTGAGTCAGCAGGAGATGCCAGTTCCCTGCACGCCCTACACCAGAGCATTGCTTTCAGAGTCATAGCTAGAATCAAATCCCAGCATGCTGGTGTGGTGGCAACAAAGAGAATCACACGATTCTGCTCATTTGCGATGGTAAAATCTGCGATATGTGTGAGAATGGATTCTGAGGGTGCCAGACCAAGAAGAAAGAAGCATAATTTTAGATTGGGTTGATTATTTTACATTGGGTGTGCTTGCCAGAGTTTCTGGGTTCAATATGCTCCCTTGAGCAGCTCAGAATTCTTGATAGAAAAGTGGTATGGTGGCAGCCAATGCTTAAGTTATGATGCCAGAAATTTCCTGGGATAATGTAGAGAAGTGGAATTGAAGATAAGGAAATATGGGGGTATATTTATGATGTGCAGACCATTCATCTCCATCTAGATATGTCTCACCATGGAGCCTGAAGGGCACTTCCTTCACTGAGGCACTACCTTCATCAAGAAATACCTTGAGAAGTGCCACCAGAATGGCTGTCTCTTGCAGGCCAGACCCAATGGTAGGAGCTACTGCTAAAGAATAGAGCTCCTTGATTTCCCTGGAGGTGATGGGTCCCAGGTGGCAAAGTGCAAGACACAGTGCATGCAGGACCCAAGACAGGCAAAGTGGGTGTGGTTATTGTAGCAGGAAGCAGGGCTTGAGAGATGATCATAGATGAATCTGTGGAGAATATCTGGCAGTGGTCAGCTAAATGAGAGAAGCTGAGGATTGAAAGAAATGTGCAGGCCTGTTATCATCCTCCTTGATCTGCAGAAACTGAAACTAAGACAGAACCAAAACTGTAGGTGGCCTGAGTTACTATGAGTTCTCATCCTGTACCAGTTTGTAGACCCACGGCCCAGCAGTGAATGGGAAGCACCCTATGGTAGCTCTGCACACCCTGTTCACCTTCTTCCTAGGCTTCCCCTAAAAATGATCTGCCGTTCTCTCTCAGGAAAATGCCTATGCCCAGGGGAAAGGAGCCACCCAGATCTTTGTGAGATTATTGACATGAGCTCTAGCTAGCATTAATTCTAGGAGACCCAGAATGCCACTGTTGTCCACGACTCAGAGGGGACTCGGTGAGGTTAGGGAGTACAAATGGGGATGTGGCCTGGATCTGCCTTGCTGTGGGTCAGCGTGAACCCACTGGTGAGCCATGCTGTAGTTACTGTCCCAGTTCCCATACGTATGGTTGGAACAGACATATACTCGTCAACTTCTGCATATGGGCTTCTGGCCCATGGAGCGAAGGCTCTGGACAGGCAAGAGGAAGCCTCTGTTCTGAGGTGTTGCCTGAAAGAATGCTGCACAGCTGGAAGGGTTGTAGAAAGGAGTGTTTCTATCAAACACTTGAGAAGACAGGCGTAGTAATTCCTTTTACATTCCCAAACTTCCCCACATTGTCAGTAAGTTCTCCTGTTTGACCAGTAAGAAGATAGATGGGTTTTGGGGAAAAGATCAATGGATTATCAGAAACTCAGTGAGAGATTGATTTCAGTTGAATGTGCCGCTCCTCATGTGGTTTTTACTTTCTGAAGCCACTTGACACAGACTCGGATGCCTGGTATGGAGTTGGCAAGATGGCAAGTGCTTTTTCTAAATTAAAAACTCCCACGAGAGGGGACCACAGAAGCACTTTTTAAAACAGTAACAGGGGCAGCAGTGCACTAAGGTTGAAACTGACTCTCTGGCAGGGTGGGGTGGTTCGGTTAGGGATAGGCAAATGTTTCCTGTGAAGGCCAAATAGTAAATATTTTAGGCTTTGTAAGCCATGTTTGGTCTCTGTTGCATATTCTTCTTCTTCCACTTTCTTTGAAAACAAACTGACAAAGAAAAAACACAAGCTTTACAGAAATAGCCTACAGGGAGATTTGGCTTCCAGGCCATGGTCTGCGGGCCCTGACTTGACTCGCAGGCTCCGTAGCCATCTCCCCGGGCCCTGGGATGCTATGCTGCCCCACCACATCGAAAACATTGTAATTGCAGACATGGTGAGCAGAAATTAGGCCTGGATATCATTGTAAGACATATTGACGTCAAAAATGGAAGATGAATCCTATAAAAGTTCAGTGACCTGTTTCCAAGACAAAGAGACAATTCTCAGAAAGTTGTTTCTGATTCTGGCTTTCAGAAACAGGGAAAACCCAAGACAGGATGACTGGACACAAGCTCTGAGAAGGATGGACGTAGCACGCACCTTGCAGCTGCCACCTTCAGTGGGCTGTGGCTGTCCCCAAATCTTTTCCACCAAGGGCCTTTGGAATTGAGAAATGGCCGAGCCTGCAAAGGGTGTCAAACAGCTCCAACAGTAAGGAGAAAGGAGGCCATGGCGAGGAACAGTGGGCTTGATGAAATTCTTTCCTGCAATATTGATTTTGACTCTCCTTTACCAGTGAGCCTCTTGACTGGGGCTATTGCCTGACACTGGTATAGAAGCATGTCCAAATTTGACCTTAATTTTAATCCTAACATTACCAGAAAAAAAACTCTACCTATAGGTAATACAAAAATAGCCACATTCCAAGGGAATTTTAAAGAAACAAACATTCAGAGATTGCTGATAACCATGTAATTGTGCAAGCGGAGATGACCATTTTCCTTTATTCATTTTAAGAACAGTTTGGATCGGTTCGTGCATGATACACATCAGGCCTTCTGTCAGTACTTGCATGAGCGAGCTGCAGCCTCCCTGGAACACGGATCATCAAGGACGTCAGACTGAGGTTCACTGCTTCACGTGGTATGCTTTCTCTTTCGGAACTAATAAAAGCCACAACTGCACGCTTTATTAGATAAAGCAGAACAAAATCTGGGCAGCAGGCTCCTTATGTTAGAAAGACAAAGCTCAGCAATAAATAACTTATTAGGAATTTGACCTGAATAGTAAGAGATCTGACTTTCTTGTTGCCGTGTCGGCTTAATCCCATCGGTAAGAGTGTCCATAGTGGTGATGAGGACTCGAATCTCTCTTTGATTTCATGACCATTAGCAGAAATATATTTCACTGCATGTGTGTCTGTCTTCACCAAATTTTCTCACGTATTTGAATGTGCACTTGTTTCATTAAAGACCTTTACTAGCCTGATGCCCCATTTCCCTCTAAAGCTGAAATCCCCAGTTCTTAGTTCTCTGCTTTTAGAAACCATGCTAGGCTGCCCTTTCCGCTCTGTAGGGAACCTGATCTAATGCTCTCTAAGCATACGTGGGTCAGCAGCACATGAAGTGGCCCGCTGCAGGAGGCTCTTCTTAATAGGAGGGAGATGAATTGCCTTAGTCACTCTGATGCTCTCCTTGCTTTTGGACTGAGGAGAATGCAGAATATTTCATTAGTGGTAGAAGGAGAAAACGGACTCTCCAAAAATAAGCATAGGCAATGAAAGTTGTAGAAAAGTGTTAATGATCAAAGGGAAGGATTCAGAAGAGAGTGAAACTGGTTTTGAATGGCAGTGTCCCCAAGTCTTCTTCATCTCTCAACTCATAGCTGTCCAGTACAAGTGACCAGCACCCCAGCAGTAGCAATGCCGGTGGCTTCTCTGGCAGAGAAAAATGAGAGATTCAGAGAGAAGAGACTCACCAGGCAGGCCAACTCCACAGATTCCTAGTATTGCACGCCTGCTTAGTGGACCACTGAGTTTGCTATCTGATAAATGTGGGTGGGTTCTCCAGTCTTTGGGGATCACACCTCCCTGCGACAATTAAGAATAATTGGAGCTGACATCCCACTGGATTTTTGAAAGTGTGTTTTTTTAATCCAAAGAATGCTTATATATTCTACCAGTTAGTTCCAATTTGGAGAGTCCCCTGAACTAACCATATTCTGGTACCAACTCCAGGCTGGCTTCTCCACACAGTCATCAAGGTCCAGCTATAATCCTGCCACTGTGTTTAACCACATGTCAAGGATGAATGGTGGGCACAAAAAGGAATGGCAATGGAGGAAAGACTAGCAAAGAAAGAAAAGGCTCCTTCCTATGGCTTATTCTAAGGTATGAAGGCCACATTCTTCCATGTGGGTAGTGGGGATGTGTGGATAGGGAAAATGGGGTGAGAGGTCTGCCAACATGGTGCAGATAGTCCTTTGCATCCTTGAAAGAGAAGTGCCTTTGGTCATGAGCTCCCTACCTTGCGGTTCAGCCTGAGAATCATTTGAAACCTGGGGTTCAAGGTCTTTTGAGATCCAGTAAAAGTCAGATCTAGTTTCTCTCTCATCCCCCACCCCTAACCCCATTTCAAAGCCTGCTTCCAGGAAACGTAGTCATCATGAGATGTTTAATAGGGCCTAAAATGAAGAACACCTTTTCATTATTATGTAGAGCTATTTTGAACATCTCATCCTAGAATAATATTCTTTTTGGCTTTACTATTACAAAAACCCACCAAAGTACTCCCCCACACCTAAAAAAAAGCAATCTGATCACATGATTAAAGTTAACACTCTATTTGGAGAACTTGATACAATGTTTCCAGTTTAAACATAGTGGTGTTCACCTACTTACTGAGGAGTGAGTACATGCCTATCAAGGTTTTTTAAAAAAAATTTTGAGTCTATTCTCAGCTAGAGCTTTGGTTGCAAAACCTGAAAAGGCTAACTCAGACCGGGAGGTTTTTATTTTTATATTATAGAAAGCATAACATGAGATACTCATTTGTTTTCATTATAACCATCATGAAACTGAAATTCAGTCCTAAAAAGTGTTACTTCATTTTAGACCAAATAAAATGGTTGTCTTTGGTCATCTTTTCACACTGTTGGATTCTCTCAACCTTTTCCTAAGGTTTCAAATGATCCTATTTGTCCGTAAGTGCTGTGTTTCAAAGCAACAACATTTTTGAGCTATCTATAATGATTTCTCAGCTTTTACCTTAGAAGATTTTGCATTGTGTTCCGTGTGAAAAGCTTATATTCTATTTATAAAGAAAAATACCTGTAACTTTATATTTTTCTGGATGTTATAGAAACCAATACTCCAGAGTATATAAGAAGAAAGTTACTGTGGAATTTCAAAAGTCTTCAAAAAGTTAATGATTACACACCCACACATGCATGCACATGTGTACAACTAATTCATCTACTTAGGTAACATGAGATGATATTTTCAAATAACCCAGATGAGTTTTCTCCTCATGGTAACTCAGATTCTTTCTTGTCTCTTCCTGGAATTATCACCCCAAGATAGGGAAGCACAATTTCCACCAGAGAAAGAGGAGGGCATGATATAGGAGCCTTGGTGAATAGGGTAGGAAAGTAGAAACTGGGAGGGAAAAAAGGGCATGAAATGAGAAAAGGGCAGGAAAATGGATATAATTATCTTTCTTCCCCTTTAGAGGCTTATCTTCAAGGGGGAAAGGGGAAATACACTGAGACACATTCTGAAGAGCCCCAAACATGGCACATCTCAGAGGAGTTCCACGCTCAGCCTGGGGTCACATGTTTGAGCACACTGATAGAGGAGAGTTCTAGAAGGATGGGCCATGGATTCCCATGATCTTCATGTGCAATGTTGGGGTCCAAAGTTCCCGAATGACCATGAGAGGAATGCAGAAGTGCTGAGAAAATCATGGGTCAGAAGATGCCTCAGGACTGAGTTAACCCCCATCCAAGGTCCCAAGAGATAGACAGGACTCTTTAACAATTCACTGAAAGATTTTTCAGCAAGTGTGGTCAGAGGTTCAAGTTGATTAAATTTGATTTAGAAAAACATAAATGTAAAATATCCTAGGCTCCCAGTTCTCCGAGTTTTCTGGACCTGTCCCATCTGTTACATGAAGCTAAATAAAACATGGTTTCAGCTCTCAGGGCCAGCTGTGACCCAGTGAAGTGACCGGAGGTCGAACAAGCCCGGCGCAGGAAGCGTCCGCCTGAGGTAGGCCGGCAGTGCTGGCGGAGGGCGGATGAGCTTAAGTGGATGGGCTTATTCACATCAGACCCTGGAGGATGAGCGTCTTCTCCCGGTAGACTTCCTTCGTCCCTCGCTGAAATGCCTCCCTGTGGAATTCGTGCCCGTTACATTTCCTGAAATCCCTCACGTGTCAAGCATCACCTCCCTCATGAAGATCTTTCTGACCCTCCCCAGGTTGTGTTTGATTTCTCCTGTCTCCTGATGCTCCTGGCACTTTGGCTGGATAGCTCACCTTTCTTTGTGCCTGTTTGTACACTTGCCTTGTCCCCCCACCTGAATTATATGCTCATTCCTGTGTCGCCTCATCCCAGCACCGTGTGTGTACCAGACAATAAACGTCATGTTAAATTGAGTAGTAAGTAAATAATAGAGACTAAGTTTAGAAAGTCAACTCTAACCCTATTAAACCATGCATTCTTTGAACACAAAGTTTATGCCTACTTCACCTTTTTATTTCCAGGTTTTAGCACAATTCCTGGCAAACCGTAGGTGCTCAGTGAATGCTTGTTAGAATTGAATAGGAAAGAGAGTTGTAAAGATAAGCCAGGAGTTAGAAGAAGTGGTTTTCCAAATTGTCTGGAAAACTCTCCAAATTCTTCAGAACTGTATTTCTTTATACAAGTGTGACCAACAGCTCTGTGACAAATGTTGAATCATAGGTTATGGTGGAATTGCTAGCCTAGAACATATGCCTTAGAAGGTTTCATGGTGGAATTCTAATTTTGCCCCTTCCATGTCCATGTCCTTCAGTCTTGGCTAGGGGATATCGGACAGATAAGTTGACCAGTTGGATGCCAGCTCATGTTGTGTCCCTACAGGGTCTCAGAGGATTCTCATGGTCCTGCTATGAGGTAAGTACTATTATCCTCATTTTACAGACAAGGAAATAGAGACTCAGAAATTTAAGGCATTTGTCAAAGGTTATACAGTTTGTAAATGGGGGTGCCATGACTGCAGCCCTAATCTGTCTCATTGTGAAGTAGGAATCATGAACAGATGATGTCTTGAAGGAGAGGGGTTTCTGGGAATACTGGCTTAACTGGGAGACACACTTAGGCCCAATTCTTCTGACTTGCTTGGTGACCAAAACTGGACTTTGCCAGCCTAACTCAGCTTTCCAGGAAATGGTAGAGCTTCATTATGCCATGAAAAAATGACACTCAGGGTGGGAAACTAGATAGGAATACGGGATGTTGAGAGATTTTTGAAAATAGGCTGAAAAGTGTTGAAGTATAGAATGCAAGATACATTGCTGAGCAAAAGGTAATGAAATATTGAGAGAGAGTGGGCCTATCTCTGGAGAGAATTGGTTACACCAACCAGTGTCACTGATTACCACAAACATTTCCTACAAATGTGTCTGATATGTAAGTTTCTCCTTCATTTATGCCACTAAGGACACAATTAGGTAACAAAAAAGTGTTTTGTTGAAAATGGGGACAGGAAGAAAAACAATTCAGATTTTTTTTTCTTTTGGAGACTTCTGTTAAAAAGGAAAAAGCTTTATATTTCTTGAAAGGAAGCAGCATGATAGCGTCACCTTCAAGCCCTCTATTCCTTGAATATAGTTATCTTTACCCAGTGATTATCTATAATTTCTCCGTTTATGATTCTATTCTTTTTTCTGGTGTTTACCAAACATAATCATGTGAGCTATTATAACATATAGACACTACTCTATTTTGGAAAATAGAATTTCAGATAGAACATTCGTGGAAAATTATATGTATTAGCAGATATTTTTCAGTTAGATTCTTCACATAACCAGATCCCTTAGGGCAAACATTTTTAATCTGAATTTATAGGTGCTCTTCTGGGGGACCTATGCACTTCCTGAAAATGCATTAAAAATATGAAGTATGCGGGATATATTTTTAAAAGTCAGTGGTGTCTTTAAAATCTCAGGTATAAAAAGTGGAACGTAAATTTTTTCTACAATAAATTTAACTTATAAGCACCCATTTGTACTCAGAAACAGAAACAGAAAACTTAATTTAGTTTTCCTGGTCCTATTCAGTAATCTAAACCAAGTCTGTCCTGGTTTAAAACTTACTGGCTTAAGATCCTGCTGCTTTTTCTCTTCCTCCTTCTCTCTCATCTGTGTGGTAGCCTGTTGGTCCAGGGGAGACTTAGAAAGCACTGTGACATTAAGTAACACATCTAGGTGTTGATGGCCTCTCTTATTTTCCGAAGAGGTGACTAGGTTCTGTAGGTACGGGTGACGTGAACCTTGCTCTAATGTACAACCTAAGACTATTCTGAGGTTGGTGTTCTGGCCCCACACCTGGTATGTATGATGTCAAGGAGCTGCAGCCACATCTCTGCATACAGGCTGGACTGTTGCTGGGTATTTTATCTGGTTGCCGTCCCAGGTAGCCTGTTTCATATCCCACTGGGTCTCTTTCCCAGCTAATTTCCAGGCCTCCTACAGCTCACAGGAGCCCTCACCATGCAGGCACCATGTGAATGCCCAGCAGACTGGAGAGTTCAGAATCCTCAACCCTGTAGGATCTAGATGAGGCCTACAACCACTAGATTTCCACTTTACACCTTTGTGTTCTTAGTTCATTTATTAAGACTGAGATTTTCAAAATCCTTCAATGGGAAAACTGGATACAGATTTCTTTTCTCTTGGGCCCTATGTTAAGACATGGAGGGCAAATCTATCTCCAACCTCCTCCCCAGACTCTTTCTGGAGTTTGATGTAGTGCATATCTGTTATGGGTTGAAATGTGCTCCCTCAAATTCATATGCTGAAATCCTAATCTCACTGCCTCAGAGTGTGACTGATTTTGGAGATGGGGGGTCTTCCAAGAGGTGATTAGGCTAAGCTGAGGCTGCTAGGTGGAACCTAACCCAATCTGACTGTCCACATGAGAATAGGAAATTAGACATAGTATGAGACACCAGGGGCACTGCACAGGGGGAAGGGCCAGTGAGGACACACGCAGAAATATGGTCATCCCCCACATGAGGAGGGAGGCCTCTGGAGAAGCTGTCAGCACACCGACCGCAGACTTCCAGTCTCTAGAACTGTGAGAAATGAATTTCTGTGGTTGCTTATTATGACAGTCCTACCAAATTTATACTACCTCTTTCCCCAAATTGCAGTGTTCTCCCATCCTTCTAAGAGCTCTGTCTTCTTTTCCTAACTTATTACATCTCATTTAGAGCAGGAGCGGGTGGCAAGGGACCCTGTCCCCTAGGATCACACATGTTCCAGCATCCCCAGACAATTTTTGGCTTACACTGACTGGGTATTTTTAATCTTTTGTTCAAGAATCTGGAGTTTTCGTTTCACTTGTTCAAATGGGGGTGGATGATTGGAGGAAGAGAAAAGTAACATGGTATTTGAAGTTCTACATTTCAAATACAGTAGTCCCCTTATCTGTGGGGGATACATTCGGAGACCCCCAGTTGGTGCCTGAAACTGTGGGTACACTGAACTGTCTGTATTCTATGCTGTTTCCTATACATACATACCTATGATGAAGCTTAATTTATAGCTGAGCCACAGTAGGAGGTTAACAATAATAACCAATGATAAAATAAAACATTTATAACAATATAATAATATACTGTAATAAAAATTATGTGAATGTGGTCTCTTTCTCTCTCAAAATTTGTTACTGTGCTGTCCTCATCCTTCCTGTGGTGGTGTGAGATGGTAAAACGTTTACATGATGAAGTGAGGTGAATGACATAGGCATTGCCACGTAGTGTTGGGGTACTACCGACCTTCTGATGATGTGTCAAAACGATCATCTGCTTCTAGGTGACAATTGACTGTGGGAAATGGAAATCACAGAAAGTGATTCTGTGGATAAGAGGGGACTTAAATGAATATGTCCTGTATCATCCACCATAAATGTAAGTGCATCTGCTCATATTGGTTTCTGGAGAGAGTCCATAGCTCTCTCCAAATTTTTAAAGGTCACTACCCTGTTACAACTGAAATATGATTCACTTTCAAATATGATTTACATACACTTTAGCAATGTAACTATTATGTAAATGAGAGCAGAATGTTTATCTTTAATAAGTGTAAATGGCATCACACTCATTTCCTTCATTTAAAAAAAAATCTCTAATTTGCCATGAGAAAAGAAGCTAAAGTAAACTGTCTGTGACATACTTGTTTCCTTCCTTATGCTTATCCAATTCCATGTCAAGAGATCATAAAGTCATATTGCTATTTCTACTGGAACAAGCCATCTTAGAGCACCACCAATCTTAAAACATTTGATCTTAGCTCTGTGTTTAAACATGCTTATGCATTTACATACACACTCTTCATCACTCCTTATATTTCTCCTCCCCTTCCCAATTCTGCCTTTTGTGCCAGTATTCACAGAACAACAAGGATCAGGAGATAACAGTGATCAGGAATGACCTATACTCCTTCCCACATTCTGGGAATTTTTACCTTCTCTATTCTGCCTCAGAGCACCACTTACACCCAGCTGATCACTGCAGGAGCTGCTATGAGAATGTAACTTGACCTTCACCTCCTGGCCATGGTTGTCTGGGCTGGGGCTTGGCCGCTGGCCAGTCGTGGTATTTCCCTGAGAATTTGGAACTGGCCCATAGATTATGAAATTCAAGAGCTGTTAGTAACTATGCAACTCAGAGCACACCAAAGAAGCAGAGCCAGTATATGGGAGGGGGAGAGAGGCAGGGAGAGAGAGAGGGAGAAGGGAGAGAGAAACAATGGAGCAGGTAGTGGTAGTTCAGTGGGGGGAAAGGGAGAGATAAAGTCCTAATGGCATGTCCCTGTTTCCAGATTGTCACTGGTGTCCAGCTGTATTCCTGTTCCTGGGTTCCACAGACAGCCAGGTACCTTTACAATAGTTTTCCCCTTTTACTTAAGTTGGGTCAAATTTCTATTTCTAATAACATCTCACATTAATTTAAATATGCATATACACATGTGCACAAGCAAGAGAATGGACGAATATCAAAGCCTAACCTTTTCCAATGTTAAGTTTTTTAAAAATTGGAATTAAGTTATTCACAAAGTCATCACTAATATAAATGAACAACTGTGGTAGAACACACACACACACACACACACACACACACACACACACACACACACACCCCTATGTCATACTTAGTGCTGTATCTTAGAAGAAATTTTTTATCGTGAAGGATCACAAAGTGTAGGGTCTTTGTGCCATAGCAGTCTCACCTGAAATGGAAATTACCAGGAACAATGAATCAATACAGTGAAAAAGTATGAGCTGCCTCACTAACAAGGCGAGTATGATGCCAGCCCTGCAGATCCTGGCTTGATTTTATTGCTTTAGACTGCAAGGTAACTACTTTGAATCACCTTTGACCTATGTCCCTACAACGATATTTCAAAAGGAAATGAAAAATATTTTGCCCTTCACTGATTAATGGAATTATATTTTGGGGACACATGTGGCTAAAAGTTCAAGGTTTGTAAAAGTGGATGTGTTTAATAAACCATAGAAGTATCTGAATCCTCTAGGCTTATTCAAGGAAAACACTGCCAAATAACTAAAAACGGTAAATATCAGGCTCATTGATGGATTTTTCTTAAATGCTGTGCATGTATGTGCATCTGATTCATTCTCCTCTCTCCCTAGAATCTAGACTTCCTAGGTGATAGATGCAGATATGCTTCATTTTCTTCAGCAGTCTTGTAAAAGGTCTTGGTCAGCATGATCTATGTCTGGATTTTAATTATAAGAGGGTTTTCTGGGAATCTCTTTAAGTAAAAACCTCTTTAAGTGTTCATTTCCATAAAGACAGTAACTGCATCTACTTTATAACTCTGTCTTTTGGAAGGAATGGTTTAGTATTTCTGGCACTGTCTTCGCAGACAACAAAACACACACATACCCCACCATTTAAAGCCAGAGGATAGATACATGAAACATCTTTCCAGTTTAGTGGCCAAGCTCTGGCACCCTGATGCTCGGATGATCTTTCAGTCTTTCTGTGTTTTAAGAAAAGGCTGAACCTTTTGCCCAGTGACAGAGTTGTATCTTCTTGTCTGGCCAGCAGATCTCTAAGAACAGGATTTATCCACTGCTTCAAGCCCCAGGGCTGACGCAGGTCTCTTTTTCCCCCAGATGGGTGTGTTCAGCGCTGCTCCTTGGAAGAGAAATCAAACTGTTGTAAGGGCTCCTCAAGGGTGATCCTCTTCCCTGGGGGGCCTGCACCAACTGTCTGCTTCCCACCCTCCCCTCCATCCAGATCACCTGTGATGGTGGCTCAACACGGCAGAAAAAGCCGGAGAGAAAGGGAAGAGCTGCAGGGCCTAAGGGAGACGATGGGCCAGGCAGTGTTTCTGGCTCAGTGTTGATTAACTCATCCTATAAACATTTACTGAAACTACAGCATGTTAGGCATTGTTTGTTCCAAGCTCTGAGAAAGAGCGATGGGAAAAAAACCCAAAACACCAAAGTCTCAGCTGTCATGGATAAAGCTTGTAACCTAGTGGCAGTTAAGTGTCTGTGGAGTGAATGGATGCCTCGATGCAGGAAGTGACAGCAGGGTGACAGCTGGGGGAAGCTACAGCTTCTCACTATGTGTAACTGTTAAGTACTGACTTAACCCAAATCGACTTCACCGTCCTAACTTTGGGATTCCATTCTCTCTTCCTGGCAAATGTAACCCTTGTATATTAGCATTCTCACTCTATTTAATTTAAAATGTGAATTTAAAGTGCCATTAGGGAGTGTTGCCTACACGGGCTGGTGCTCAGCGTTAGGAGCATTCGTTATCTTTGGGCAGCTCAGTCAAAACCTCTCCCAGAGAACCGCCAGGTGGCGCCTGTAAGGCGCAGGTGGGGAGAGTCTCTGGCCCCACACCCCACACCCCGGCATAACCAGGCTGTGCGCCTTCCCCGATGGGCTTGTTGGCTAGGAAGTGCGAGTTTCAGCCGCCGTTCAGACTGCGTGCTTATGTACCCTGTTTTCCTGACACCCCACACGCCGAGTGCAGATTTGTCCCCACGCATCCGGGCTGTCAGAGGCGTGTCACATGCTTGTTGGGAGCAGCTCGGCCTCACTCACAGCCGCCACGTGGGGGCCGGCGGCGGGGTCCGCGGGCTTTGCTGAGCTGGAAACCAGGGCGGAGGGGTGGCGAGAGAGGGATCCCTGGGAGGTGGCGGGAAGGTCTGGGCAACGGGGACAACGCTCCCACCTCCACCCCACGTCGGTGTGGGGCGCCTCCCTCCGCCGTGAAAACCCCGTGGTTCTCCGGCTCCGGCCGTAGCGTAGCGGCCCCGGGAAGCCCTGGCCACCGCTTCGCAGCGGCTCCCACAGCCCAGGCCGGGTGACGTCCCCGCTCGCGGAGGGTCGGGGTGCAGGGTGTCAGCGCGCCAAGCAAGCGTGCTTTGGTCATTTCAGCCTGGGCGGCCAGGGGACCAGCTCTAGTCCCCTCGGTTAGCGGGAAGCGAGGGGCGCCAGATGCGCGACTGTCCTTGCCAGCGCTGCCTGTGTCCCGCCTCTGGGGACACCGGGAGGAGATCGCTGGGAACGGTCCGGGGAGGGGGAAGAAGGGAAGAGAGGCGAGGGTGGGGGGAGAGAGTAGCAATTGTGCCAGGGGGCGAGTGAGCAGCCGGCGTGGCCGCCGCTCTGGTGACAAGTTCTCCGGGGCGCGCGCGCGGCGGGGCGGGCGGGGAGCGAGCGGGCAGCCTGCGGGAGGCGCGGGGGCCCTGGGGAGCCGCGGCCCGCGCCCTGCGCCCGCCGCCGCCGCCTGCCGCTTCCTGCGGGTTTCTAGCCGGCTGCTGAGGCTCGGCTCTCTAAATAGCAGCTGACAGCTCCTGCTCGGCGCGCACACGCTCGCACGCGAACGCAGGAAAGTCAGGCTAAAAGTGTCTGCCGCTGCCGCCCCGCACTCCGCCTCCGACAGAGGTAATTAGCCACCTGGGATCTGAAGACTCGGTGGGGATTTTTGCAGCGTGCGGTGGGTGATTGTGGTGACTCTGGAGGCGTTGGAGCGGGTCCGAGAGCGCGGGGCACGTCCGGCCGGGGGAGCCTGTCTGTTCTGCACCAAGTTTCTGAGTCTGGCCGCCCCGGTAGCCGCTCCAGCCCTGTCGCCTAACGGAAGGGGTGCCGGTCTCTCCCTGTGGCTGGGGCGCCCCTGTCGCCGCGCCCACCCTCTCGCGCCGCGCCGCTCGGCCCGACAGGAGCGCTGGCGCTCCGCGCCCTTGTGCACTCACACTCTGGGCCCCGTAACTCTGAGCGGGCCTCACCGACCTCCCAGGGCTGCGCCCACCTGCACAGTCCCTTTGGAGAGGCCGCAGTGGCCCGGGGCGCTCTCACCCCCCTCCTGGCCGCAAAGCGAGGGTAGGGGTTGGAGGGAGGGGACTGATCTGATGTCTTAGCTGCCCCTTGTCCTGGTTTTTCTTAAAGAGCCCCTCTCCCTGACCACGCCAAGCCACCCCCGTCAACTCATTCAGACAAGAAAGCAGGGCACGTCCCTTCTACGCCGCCAAGCATCCCTTGTCCTGCCCCTGAGAGATTTCATTAAAGGGCTAGAAAAGGAGGGCCTTGCGAGAGCACAGGGGAGGCGTGGGGGGATCTTTGTTCGGAGTCTAAAAACTAATTTGCGAGCCCTCTGGCATCTCTGGCAGGGGGGTGCAGGCCGAGGGACGACTGAGAGCCGGGCTGGTTCCTGCATGGACTTGGGGGAGCTGGGACCGCCATGAGGACGCTGGAGCGACATGATCTGTTTCTGCTCTCCTCGACGGCCCTGGAACCTCCCAATGCGTGCTGGTTTCTGCGCCTAAGGACAGGGTGGAGAGGGGTCGGCAGTCTCTGCTTGGGGACGGGAGGTTCCGCAAGGGTGACGACGTGCACAGTGATTAGTTTGCTGTTCCTGCACAAAACTTAGCTGAAAAAACCCAGGAGGGTTTTCTGTTACTCTTGTAGTGATGCAGCTTCACTCCTTTGCTTTGTTTTTTATTCTATGGAACCAGGTTTCCTCCCTCTCAGATGTTATTTGATGTCATTACATTTTATGACTCTAGGTGTTACATATTGTGTATCTCCTTCCTCTCACTATGGCAGGACTTGTTTATAAAGGTGTGGCATTATAAAATAAGTAAAAGCCCAGAAGACAGGATAAATTCATCTTTTTCTCTTCAACATGGGCAATAGATAGTCCTTTTATAGGCATAAAACTACATTTCAAAGACCTTGCTTGTAACAAGAATTTTCTTCTTCATGGGTTCAGGATCAGAAATGGTAGTAACCTGATTTAATGTTAAAGCAGCATACAGGGTGCAAGGAATCACCAGCATGAAGCTGGCTGATAGTGTGCAAGAAGTTGAGTAAAAAGAGGAGTGGGCGAGTGGGCCTGGTCTCAGTAGACAAAGAAATGCATTATCTTGTGTTCTCTTGCAGTATACTCCAGTAAATCAGAGTAAATGATCAATGGCATTATAGTAAGTACCGGAGTTCAAAATTAAACCTCTTGGATTTTGAAATAATATACAATGCTACTGCAATGGACTGTTTTTTCAGCATATTTCTTTAAAATGTGACTTAGAAGACTATCCTTGAAAGGTTATGAACTGTGCATGTGAAGAGAGGCTAGATGCTCAGTGTCATTAGGAAACATGTGTTGATTGAAATCCTGCTCTTCTTTTAGAAGACTATGCTCCTTGATAAGGCAAATTCATGTTTATTTGTGATAAACTAATGACCAGTTAGGATGTATGTATTTATAATTGCACTTTGCTTTTGATGCTTTGATAAAGTATAAGAAAAATAGACCAGATGGGCCAAGTTTAGTCTTGTTCCTTTAGCTGTTGAAAACTACATGGTCAAAGTTCAAGGCAGAAAATACTTCTAAAATGTTGGGTTTGAGCCTCACGTTCGGATGAAATTGATGGAATGACCTCATTTCTCAGAAGACTTTTGTCAAAATACTCATAACAGAGACTCATTAGTTAAGTTTGATTTTAAAATAATGCTATTACATTTTAGTTGTGTAAAATGGAAAATCATTAAGCTTAAGGAAAAGGCAGATATTGTTCTAAATTGTGCAAACTGGAAGTAATTCATTTCTTTTCTGAGACCTGGGAATTTCTTTTAGTACAAGTTATGTCAATCCCCACCTGGGTAACAACAGAGTTAACTTTCACTACTTTGAGACAGAACCCAAGTGGGCATTTCTCCTGAAGACAAAGAAAAAAGTGTAAACTGATCTCTTATCTCTTAGCAACCAAATAGATGTCAGTTTCCAGGGAAGAGCCTGACATCTGAGAATACAAAGTTTAAAAAATTCTGAAATCATAATTAGAAAAATGCTTACTGAATATTTATTACATTTTTATTTCACAGGGTGTAATCCCCAGCCATACTAATATTAGATTTACAAATAACGTAATTTTTGTAATCTGTATGGAATAAATTCTTGTCTTTCATAACCATGGGGATTTTAATACATAGATACATGCTGTTAATGGTTAAATGTTAATTTGGAAGCTGTATCTGTCTCTTCTATGTTCTGTATCTCAGTTTTTCCATGTATCTTTCCAAAGCTCTGGGGAATCTGCTTCACAGGCCACTTCATTACTACTTTTATATGTTGAGTTAGAGATCCTTGGTTATAGAGCTCCTTAGTATACACTCCTAAATATACATGCTTTCATATCAGGCTTAAGAAATCAGGTTATTAGATAAATAATTTAATTTAGACATTTGTTTTTAGATAATTCCAAATGATGATGTGGATTGCATTTTTGGGTGCAAGATGCACTTGGTTTTTGTTTTCTCAAATTTTAGATGTACTGTGTACCTAGAAAAAATATTAAGATATGTAAGAAAATTTTAAGGAATCTTCAGTTTCGGGCACAGTTGTCATTTGAATCAAGACTTGTTAGTTCATTGGCTTTTTACATTTTTCACTACCTTAGATTAATAAGAGCATCTTAAAAATGCTCATAAAATTTTATTATTATAATTATGTTGTGTATATACATATATATGCAACTGCAATGGAGTTTTCTTATATAAGGCACGGTGTGTAGCCACTATCTTATTTCCTAGAAGTGTCTTGTTGTAAATGGTATACCGTAAGGTCAATGGAAAATCTAGGAGTTGCAACTTTAGACTTTTTTGACTTTGTAGTTTTACTGAGCATTGAACTATCATGAGAGATGTAATCCCAACATAGTGTGAAGAGTTGGATTTCAATATGTGTGTTCCTAAATCCTGTTTTCCAAAATGAGTTTCTTAAATTGCAATCTTTTGAGTAAGTTCTGTTTTTTGCATTGGTCAGTCATACCAACTGGATGTCCTAATTATGCGGTGGAGGCTTCAAAATAGTCCTATGCAGAACTAACTGAAATAGACTTGGCATCAGTCATTTGTTTAAGCTGATCAAAGGAAATCTTGAGAACTTTTCTAGATCATGTGGTTTTGATCAGAGATTCCTTTGGGAATTATCTAAATTAATGATTTCAAGAGGATGGAAGCAACAGTTCTCTTAAAGGAGAAATTCTTCCTCTCTCCCTCTTTTTTACATTGAGTTAGAAATCCTTGATTGTAGAGCTCCTTAGGATACACTCATAAATATACATACTTTCATATTCAGGCTTAAGAAATGAAGTTATTAGACAAATAATTTAAGTGTAAATATTTATTTTTAGGTAAATCCAAAAGCTGATGCTGTGATTGCTTGCTCCCCCCTCCCCTGCTCCCTCCCTCCCTCCCTTCCTTCCATCCATCCTTTCTCTCTCTCTCTCTCTCTTTCTTTTCACCCATTTGTCTATATCTGTTTCACCTGCCCTTCTTTTTATTAAAATGAAGTAATGCAACAGGCCTGATATTGAAATTACTGAACAATGTTTTTCTGTTTTCCACATTTCCAAGGATGGAAAAGTTTGTGGGATAAACAGGTAGTCTTAATACTCATGCTAATTTTGAATTATTGGTGTAACAATAGCAATGAAAAGTATCTTCCAAGATCAAAATAAAAACATAATTTTAAAAAGTCCATATATTAATTGTTTCTAACATATCATTTATTAATTCTAAGTATGTTTAAAGGAGAACCTGAGATTTTTATGTTTCTCAAAAGGGAGTGTGATTTTTAAAAAGTTAAGCAGCAATGATTTAAAGCATATCCTCTTAGTACTTTTCACTATGAAAAACTTAATTGACAGAAATATGAGTCTTTACCCTTACTTCTTAAAATAGGTAGTTACAGGGCACTAAATAGACCAAACTGGGGATTACAACTGTAGAGTACAATGAGGTAAATAAAATGTACTCCCAAACCATGGCAAAGTCATCCACAGCAACCCTTTCTTTAATCCAGTCTCAGATGTTGCCATTGCATTTCCATGGGGCTTTACTTTTCTAGCTAACAGATCAGAGATGAGCTCCACTGATTAGCACATCCAAAATGCAAAAATTATTCACTGTTGTGAAAATAGAGTAGAACTAAAAACCATTGTCATCTTAAGTGGAAATCAAAACCCTGCAGATGAGGTGAGATTATAACTGTGTCCTTCAGAAGCTCAAAGGTTATCACCAGTGATTACCATCCTCCGATGTCTTTTTGAGCATATTCGTATGCCGCACTTGCGAGATAACCACATGTTCCACCTACAGTGTTAGCATACATCACATTCACAATAGACTCTGTTGCCTACTTGATGCACAGTATTAAAAAAGTCACCCTTACAAAAAAAACCCATGTCTTCATTAACAAAACCTGTAACTTTTTGTATTTACTAACCTGATCAGAGCTTTCTTACCTGAAGCTATGAGAAAGGACTGATTTTATGTATATATAATTTCATTTATTCCTAATAGCCTTCTTATCTTGAAGCAATTAAAAATAAATATGTTTCAGAACTGTCCTTCTGGATAAATTTGCTTTAAAATAGAGCATTACCACTTTCCTAAAGATGTCCATTGTGCATTTGGAATTAGACATTTAGCACTAGGTGGCAGTGTGTAATGCTTAGTAGCCTTGGGTCATTTTAATTGCAATATATTCATTATTAAAGCTTTTCTTTTAAACAGAATTGTTTAAAATGAAATGTGTGTATCATGAGTGAGTTAATGAAATTAATATCAACAGGCAGCTAAATCCCTAGAGGTATATTTAGAAATTCTATTGTTTGTAATACTTTAAAGATTTGATTATAATAGTTCACATACTCTACCTTTATGTTGGGTCTTCTTATGTGAGAAATTGTTAGGAATTAATTGAATTAAATATGCCAGAGTTCTGCTTATAACTGGGTAAGAGAAAGAGAAAAGGAAAATGAAGTGAACATAAAAAAAATGGCTATTCTAAAATAGACATTATAATAACTGTTTGTATTTTAACCCTAATCTTCTGACTACACAGGCTGAGCAAATTCTTTTTCCTAGAAATTGAATGCTGTGTTAACTTTTCTTTATCTAATATCCTAAAATGTCCTTGGAACATTTTTTTTTTAAGTGTATTTTGTGTCACTGACACTTTAGCAGACCCCCTGCTGTCCTCAGTAATCGCCACCCCATGGCCAGAGTGGATCAGCGCTGTGATTCATTGGCTATTATGACAGCTGACATTTATCTAAACCCTTTCTTTTGGTTCATCTGTATGATAGCATCCCTGTCTTTGGCTGAATGCTTAAATTATGGGCCATGACAGACTTAATCAATTATGTCATCATGTGCATTAGAATGAGACTTTCGCATTGTCCAGCTACCTGACTGAAACCTTTTTAAAATCAACACGGTGGGTATCTCAGCCATGTTCACTGGATGCAGCTTTTGTGGAAATGGAAACCAAGGGAAAAGTTAATCAACATAAACTGGCATGATTAAGAAATACACTTGTTATCGCTAATCATCAGAGAAATGCAGATTAAAACCACAATGAGATATCACCTCACACCAGCGAGGATGGCCAACATCCAAAACACAAACAACAACAAATGTTGGCGAGGATGTGGAGAAAAGGGAACCCTCCTACACTGCTGGTGGGAATGCAAATTAGTTCAACCATTGTGGAAAGCAGTATGGAGGTTCCTCAAAAAACTCAAAATAGAAATACCATTTGACCCAGGAATTCCACTCCTAGGAATTTACCCTAAGAATGCAGCAGCCCAGTTTGAAAAAGACAGATGCACCCCTATGTTTATTGCAGCACTATTTACAATAGCCAAGAAATGGAAGCAACCTAAGTGTCCATCAGTAGATGAATGGATAAAGAAGAAGTGGTACATATACACAATGGAATATTATTCAGCCATAAGAAGAAAACAAATCCTACCATTTGCAACAACATGGATGGAGCTAGAGGGTATTATGCTCAGTGAAATAAGCCAAGCCGAAAAAGACAAGTATCAAATGATTTCACTCATATGTGGAGTATAAGAACAAAGAAAAAAACTGAAGGAACAAAACAGCAGCAGACTCACAGAACCCAAGAACGGACTAATAGTTACCAAAGGGAAAGGGACTGGGGAAAATGGGCGGGAAGGGAGGGATAAGAGGGAAAAAGGGGCATTACGATTAGCAGATGTAATGTTGGGGGGGCACGGGGAGGGCAGTACAACTCAGAGAAGACAAGTAGTGATTCTATAGCATCTCACTACGCTGATGGACAGTGACTGTAATGGGGTTGGTGGGGGGGACCTGATGAAGGGGTAGTTTAATAATCGTAATATTGCACATGTAATTGTAAATTAATGATAATAAAATAAATTATATTAAAAAAAACATTAGCAGAAATCCACTACAATCTCAGATATGAAAGTTCCAAGAATCCTAAATAAATAGTAACAACTCAAATTCAATAGTACATCAAAAGAGCAATGTAATATGAGTAGCATTTTTCCTAAGAATGCAGGCGTAATTCAGTAATAGAAAAACCTCAGACTTTGTTGGTGGGGGAGAAAATGATACAGCTTTTTTGGATAGTAACTTGTAAGAATCTATTAAATTTAGAAATGCATCTAAAAAAAAAAAGAAATACACTTGTTTTAAAAACTTTATACTATGTTAAATGTCAAACATAATAACAGTAATAAAAAGAATACTATAAGGAACTCCTGTGTACTCATCGGCCAGCATCAATTATTGTCAAATCATGGCCATTCTTGTGTCACCCACAGTCCTACTTACCTTTCCCCTCCCTTGAGTTTTGGGAGGTAAATCCTAGAAATTATATCAAAGGAAATATACTTGTGAAGCAGTTTTTTTACAGAAAACAGGTATCATATGAAGGGCAATTTAAAAAATAATTACTACAGTAAAAACACTACATATTTCACTTAAAAATCAGAAATTGGGCATTAAGTAAATTAAGTGCTTGAGTTAGTTTCTGGAAAACATGACAGATTTTATAATTAGGAATGAATTTCAGTTTATGCTATATTTTTTTAAACACCAGAAATGTGCAGCAATATCCCTTCAATGTATTAGGTAGGTAACACATATTTGATAAATCAGTGACTGTATTAGGTTTCTTAGATTAAAACAAATATTGACTCCCAACATACCTTATTCGTACAATTCTCTTATACAATGTTTTACTTCTGAAAAGGCAGGCATTGTAGATATAGTAGACCCTTGGCATGCACGAATTTAGTTTTTGAGTCAAGATCTTACTGTCTTAAGGGTACATGGCATATAGTAATCTATAGTTTTGCTGAGATATGAATTTAAATCACACAGTCTTAGAAACTGGACTTAAGTGAGTGAGCCCAGGCAGGGCCCCACTGGCCACACCTCCAGGTGATTTTATACTCTAGGTGACATGGCACTCCACTTTCTAGAGCTAATTATCCCCGGTGAGTATGTTTGAGACTTTAGAAACCTGAGAAATTGTTTGGTCCCCCCTTCTGAGAATGTAATGAATGTCTGAAACTATACCTTTTGGATTTTGTGTAGGGTTGAAATTGTAAGTGAATAAAATTTTTTCAGATTAAAAAATTGACAGTAACCACTATGTATAAGTCCTTGTGACACTATATATCTAAGAGCAAAAAGAATTCCATTATAGAGAAAACAAGTAATTTGTATCTAATGGTGTATGCCATGCTGTGTCTTTCATATGTATAAATTATTTGGGACCAAAAGGCTCCTGTATAATTTTAATATTAGACACCTGAATTTTTTTACTTTTTTGAAATTTACTATTATGTTTTCTTTCCTGGGCTTTGTTTTAAAGGCTGCCTTCCAGTTTAGTCATACTATTCATATTCCCATTTCCCATTTTATATTTTGGGTAGGAGTAAAAAATGGTACATACTCAGAATAGTGTAATGAGAAATAATTGAGCCAGTTGGCTTCCAGTTGATTTCTGGGATTTCTTTCTCTTTTTCCTACTCATTTTTTTTCCTGATTATAAATGTAATAAATCCCTATTGAAATAATTTGGGCGAGTAGAGAAAAATTTGAAGAGGCAGAAAAAAGAAATCATCTGAAGAGAGTATTGTTAGCATCTTATCTTATCATAGTTGCACTATTTCCTGGAATTTTTTTTACAAAAGTTGAGATTATAGTATGTATAAGTGTGTGTGTGTGTCTGTGAAAATGAGTGTTATGATTTTTTTTCCCTCTTAGAATTCGCTTGTTCAATTCAGTTTAGAATTTGATTGGGCACCTGCTGTTCTGGGTACTATGCTAAGCTTGCGATTTACAACAATGAATACAAAAGAAAATCACTTCCCATTCTGTAAACACTTTCCTAGACTTTTTAAAATTGCTATCAGATAGGCAGGCACTCAAATCATTATCATTTATTTAGCCATGCTCTCAACCTAGAATTTTACACTATTGGCTTTTTTTTTTTGCTATCACATTGTGTTGATTATTTTCTGTATGACTTATGTTCTGATATTCCTTGTGTACATTTTTCACTGTTTCTTAGGAGTGATTCCTAGAAGCAGTATACTGGATAAAATACACTGGATAAAAACTCCTTACATGTATTGCCAAGTTATTTATTGAAATATCATACCCATTCTTATTCTTCCTTGACATGCATAAGTCATATCTCCACTGGCATTGAGGGTTATCAAATTAAAAAAAAAATTGTTAATTGGAAAGATAAAGATGATGGTAACAACATTAACAATAACATCACCATCACCAACCACAACCTCAACAGCACTTATTGAGCACATTCTACAGGCTTCTCATCACAAAGACCTTTCTATATCATCTCACTTAATCTTCAAAACAACTGTAAGAGGAGGACAATATAGTCATCCTGTTTTAAAGGCTAAGAGACTTTTTGAGGGGTTATGTGGCTTACCAAGGTCACACAACTGGAAGTGGTAGAATTGGGTCTTGGATTGATTTTACTTTAGTCTACGATTCAAAGTACTACATTCTTCTATTGTTATTTGATAAGGTGAGGCTGACTGTTTTTGAAATTTTTCATTTTGACTTTATTTTTTAATATTAATTCATATCTTTAGCCTGTTTGTGTATTGGGACATTGGTTTTCTTTTCATAAGTTTTAGCGTCCTTTATGTACTAGAAAGACTGTCCCATTGTCATTTATAGTATGTTTGTTTTGTTTCCTATTTTTTTTAACATATGAAAGTTGAAAATCTGTGAGTAGTTGATTGTTCTATTTCTTGCATTGCTTTTTTTGCTTAGATGATACTTTCTCATTCATAAAACAGATTAACATTCAATTCACCTAAATTGTTCTTCCCTTATAATTTATATCTAATTCTTTAATGACTTTTTTCTCTCTAGTCCACCCAACATTGTTTTGGTATGAGATAATAATTAAATTGATTTCTCTCCTAAAAATAGTAAAGCTTTTTATAGCAGCAGTTTTTGAGTAATTCATCCATTTCCCAGTTATTTGTGATTCTATCACATCATAGCATATATTATCTTATTCTAGAGTAAACACACACACACACACACACACACTCCCACATAGTGGTCTTCTGATTCTGGTATACTTCTAGTGTTCTGTCAGTTCTTTTATGAATATCAGCTTCTTATTCATTTTTCTTGGTGTCTGTAGGTTTCAAGGCATTCTCACTGATACTTCTTCCAGATTCATTTTAGGATAATTTGGAAAATCTACCCCAAAATATTTTTGTATTTTAACTGTAATTTCATTGAGTGTGTAAATACAATTGAAAAGAATTGACAACTTTATAAGATTTAGTCTTCTTATCCAGCAACCTGGTGTGTTGCTCAGTAAAGTTTTCACTTGGGGAATTTTTCATATTGAATGTAAAGGGCTATGTTAGGTATCAGTCATTTTGCCTAAATATTTTCCTTTTTCATGATACACTCTTCAAACTGACCAAGAAATCATACAGCATGCTTTATGCACCATGGGCCCACATTGCCTTTGCTCATTGCATTCACATGCCTGACCTAATGGGATGGCATCTCATTGTCCTTGAGAGGAAAGGGCACATGGGCCTAAAAGCTTCCCTTCCCCATCACAGGGCTACAACTTGCTCTAAACATATTTCTTTTAAATCTTTTTACTTAAATTAGCCTAAGTAGATACATTCAGCATAAATTATTTAAAACATCAATATGAATAATAGTTCAACTTCTTTAAAAATTCACTAAGGAGATATCATAAAATTGTCCCCAAATAGGTAGTACTTTGTATAGCAATAAAATGCAATGCAGCAAACATCACTCAGTTTGATATTTGGTTTCCATTTGTCAAATCTGATGTAATTACTCCTAAGATCATTAATTTTGGCCCATTACAGTGGAGTGGCCTGGTTGGATAACTAGCCTGAAGCTATAGCTTGTTTATTTTTCTCTGTACTCCAGCTGCAAAAATTTTTAAATGAAAATCTAGAAATATTGTCATATGCACAATTTGTTTATGTCTTACATGCTACATAACTGTGTACTCCAGCTCTATTCCATTGACTGTGGTGTATCATACAGCTTCCGTTTTGGAATCATGTGGGAGAGAAAGCCATGCTTTTATCAACATGAGTCCTCCTGGTTTTCTTGAAGCTGAGACTTGTTTATCTCAAGCCAATGGCCCCTATACCTGCCAAGGCCTTGTATTAGGAAGCTACAAATAGACCAGTAGGGGAAGTATTGTGTGTGGGGTTTTTAGGACTGCTCATCTATACCTCCGTTTCTAGTTACATTATTTTCAAGGGCAATTCTTCTGCATTGAGGAATTGTATTTGCAAGTTAAATGTGAGTTATAAGCATTGGAGTATGGTAAGAACCATGTTCATCTCCTTACCTAAAACTGTAAGGGCTTCCCCATGCCCGGGTCACCAAGTCAGATTCTACTCACTTCCACTTTGCATTTCATAGGCTAGGTAATTGAGCTCAACAACAAATAAAAACAAGTGAAAAGCTTATCATTTAAGATTTTATAATTGCCATTCTTAGGTTTATATATTTTTAGTTGAATGCTTGCAGCAATCATGCATTAGCAGTAGTGAAAATCCTCTCAAAGCCTCAGGAGTTTTTCTCCCGCTTGTTTAAATTTCCCTGTCAAAATCTCTTGGGTGTTATGATGCTGAGAAAGAATGTGTGAGAGAGAAAAAGAGATCAGTGTAGACAGCACATGGCAAAGAAATTGCAATCTGCTTCTATTGCATAAATACTAATAAAAATGATAAAAAATTCACTGAAAAATGCAGTCTTAGTTTGAGAAGATACCTTCAAAAGCCTAGTCTAGTATGTCTTAAAAATTAAATTTAACTAGTTCCCTGCTCCATGGATGAGCAACATCTTGATCTGTTCAGGACTGAGAAGTTTGAGTGCAAAACCAGGAGAGACCTGGGGCAAATGCAATGGTAGGTCACCTTATCTCCTCAAACATGTTTGAAACATTGAGAGAGTAATAGGTAGAAGTTTTCACGTAATCCATTGTATTCCATAGAGAGAAGAGACAGTGTTTAGCTATGAAAGTGTTACTTGAACATTCTATGAGTAATACTCACCTCAGTGATATTACAAAATCTGGACTCAGATTGTCCTTTGCTAGAAGAAAATCAGTATTTTTTATTTATGTATTTATAATTTATTCTCTGTATACTTCCAAAAATGATTTGAGATGGCTTACAGTAAAAACACCTTAAAGATACTGAGTTTTTACAGCAGTTCAATAATGATGTAAAAGATGTATTTTGGAGCTTGACTAAAAGTAGTATGTCTTAAAAATTAAATCTGATACTACCCAGTGTGAGATCTGAGGTACTCTAGGTAGAAAAACTATATTGCAACATTGACAATCCCTATCCAAATTCCATGAGTTTGGATAAAAATGTAGCAATTTTTTGAGCAATCTTTTGATATTATAAGGTTCCTACCAGACAATCCAGTTGAGCTATCGGGGGAGAGTCAATACAGAAGAGTTCTGGGCCCATCCAGTGAAGAATGGCAGTTTTCTTTCCACGCATGGTTTTTATTCTGGATCCACATATTCTAGCAATGGATGCAATTGTGTTGTATTGAAAACACTGTTGCATTTATTAAAAAGATCTGATATAAGCCTTTGCTTTTCCAAATCTATACTACAGTTATTTTGGGAAAGTCATTGTAATGCACCCTAGCCTGCCTTCTCATTTATTAAGGTCAGATAATAATAACTATCTCTCAGATTTGTAGCCAGTATTAAGTGGGATTGTATATAAAAAAGACTCAAAATATACTATAAAAACATAGTATTAAAAATATTGACATTAATATAGTTATTATTCTGTCATATCCTATATCAGAATAATCATCTCAGGATTCAATTACAGCTTTAAATGTAATCAAGAAAATGATATAGATTCATCTTGAATGGGGGTGGGTGGCCAAGAATATTTAATAAAGAGATATACTTATTCTCAGTTACCCAAGTTGGTTAAAATTTTGAATTACAAATGTAATCAGTTGATCCCATGAGTATCATAAATGAAATTGCTACATTTTGTGTAGTGCCCACTTAAAGTTTCTAGAATAGATGACAAAAGCATATGTGTGTTTTAAACAATTTAAACTGCCTTAGACAAGGAAAACACATTTTTTAAATATTGACTTAAACCATCTTTAGACAGAGTATGTCTGTTCAGGTAATCACAGTCCCTACTACTCCCTATTATATTACATCTGACCCTCATTTATGTGTTATTTGCCTGGCCCGTGCAGGCATATGAGCTTGTAGCTTCTAAACTAGGAAGAAAAAAGCCCAAATGGATTACATTTTCCTCAAGTTATCCTTTATGTATTTATCATGTAAATCTTCAATGAATAGTAAGTATTCAAGCTATTTTTACTACAATTAATACTTTTTGTATGAATGTGAGGAATTGTTGTATTAGTTATTTGATATAGTATTTTCTAAAGTTTTGATAGTAGAATTTTAAATGAAATCCCAGTGTATAAAGTAGATATAAAAATGACATTTTATTAGTCTAGGTGCATTTTGTATGTTCATATTTTTAAAATATGCTTATTGGTAAGTCAGTCAGTGAAAACAAGGATGTTTCTTTGCTGATCACAAATATAAGAAGTCTTGGCTCATAGGTAATAGTTACACAATTATATCAACTCCATTGTACAATTTATTGTATTTGCTTTTTTAAAAAATTTGCTATCTTTGATTTTTGTTTATTTCCTATTTTTATTTTATGTCTTCACTTGGTTTATATTTCTTATTCCACTAGATTGCAAATTTCTCAAGGATGGGCTGTATCTCCAATTCATCTTTTGGATCCAGTGCCCAACAGAATGCGTGACACATGGTGGGCCTCAAAAATGTGTTTTGGATAAATTAATAATTGGCATAGTGAGGCTTATTTTACCTAAGAAAAATCACTGTGTTTTTAAATATGTTAGTTTTTGAAGAGGGCAGGCAATGGTATAATAAAATAATTGACCTAAAAATGATGCTTACTTGGTGAATGTCTAGAAGAATTTTAATCTCTTAGTAAAGCTCTTTGCCATACCAGGGAAGAATCTAGTCTTTGAGAAGTCTGTGTGCGCATGTGTGTGTGAGCTCACAAGGGCTGGTGAAGGAGAGGGCAAGGGAAATGGGAGGAAATTTGGGGGGAGGAAGAATTTTCCTCTATCCTGAAGGTTTTTAGAGCTGGTCTAAGAATCAAATTGGCATGTCCTAGAGTTAACAGAAGAAAAAAGTTTTATTATGTACATACTGTAATAAAATAATGAAATTAAGACCTAAAGATATGAAAAAGTCAGGCAGTTTTTACACATTTTAGACAAAGATATAATAAATTTATGAGGAATTGACAGGATAAAGGAAACCTATGTTTGGGAGCTTCAATTAGGAATTCTAAACAGAATTTGGACTGGGGTAGTGATTTAGTAAAAACATAACAAGATTTTTTAAATGCAAACTTCTAGGCTTTTAATTCTCTCTCTCTGGTGAAAAGGGTGCCTTGTACCCTCCAGGTGCAGAGAGGGCACCTTTCACAGGGGAGATTTATTTCCTGGTTTTGGTGGGGGCAGAGGAGGGTCAGAGGATCCTTTTGGCACCAACTGTTTCTCCATTGCTTTAATTTAAACAATTTGCCAAAGTGGCACATTTTGGGGCGGCCTTTCCTGGGCCCCTACACAATGCACGTTTGTGGAGGCCCATGTGTCAGGTACTTGTCGAGCGCATTGCCTTGAATATGTTCTCCCCTTCTTGAGAATTTTTGCTGCATCAGAGCCTGTTGAAATATGCTCAGTGAAATGTTTGTCACGCTTCAGCAGGTGGACTGTGGAAAACAATTGGCAACTATTTGTAGAACTGTGGGGTCAACTGTTTTAAGTCTTTTTAAGTCTGAGTAAATTGTGGAGTTCTTTATCACCCCTGTCTTATCCAAGAGAACCAGCAATAAAAGGTTGTAAATCAGAAAAAAAAATGTGTCCTCACAGGAACTCAAATACCTGCTTTGTTCTGATAAAAATAACAATAGCTCGCATTTATTGAATACTATGAGTGCTTTACTCACGTTAACTCTTTTACTCCCCGTGATTGCATGAGTTAGGCATGACTGTTGCCCCCATTTTACAGGTGAGAAAACTGAGGTGCAGAGAAGAACTACAACATGCTTCAGTTACATATTTAGGAAGTGGTAGATCCAGGATTCTGAGCAAAATCCTTAAGCACCAACCACTCAGGGCCCTACTCTTGCAAACCGATTCCTTGAATGTCAGCCACAGAAGTAAGAGGAAGGCTTATTCTCTTCTTGCTGGTTCCACGTTTGGGGTTCTTCACTTGACCTTCAATTGATGGGCAGGAGAATGACTGCCCCCTTGAGGTTGGCTTGCAGTGATTGTGCCAGGACAAGGTGTACTCTCCCTGTTGTGGTTGTGAAGAGTGAATATAGTTGTTCCAATCCAGGAGGAAGGCTGCCTAAAACAATTAGGCATCTGTAGGATCCTACCCTTTGCCATTTGCTTCTCCTTTAAGTTGGGAAAAATGGTTATTTAGTTCTGGTTGGATCAATCTGTTGAATCTAAATATACGTAATATCTGGAGTCCCTTTGATGATTATGAGCATAACATTGCCCAGCAACTGGAAACCTTTAATCATGCACTGTGAATATTATAGCGAAAATTTTTCTGTGACCTTAAAGAAATCATAGAAGGAAGTATCTGCTGTGTGTTTCACGAGAGCTATGGAATCCAGTATGCTTCATTTGCTTGGTCATTTTATGTGCACTGGACATAGTTAAAAATTTCACTTGTCACTGAATTTTCTATTCAGAACATTCCACTAAGTAGAAATAAATGTTAACCTCTGTATAATCTACTGCTTAAAGCCCTCTATAGACATTGGCAGCTAAATGCAGAAAAACCACTGTATAGGCTGGATTGTTTTCCCCTCCTGCTGTCTTTGAAGATAAATCTTGAGCACAAAATATATTTTATTTTTAGGAAGGATTTGTTTACACTGTGTGGTGCCCATTCTGCTAAGGTTTATTTGTGCCATGGCTACTTATGGAGTAGATACGGTGGAGCTTTATCTACACTGTAAGAACAATATATTGGGAGAAAATGTGCACACCTGGGAGACAACACTTCATTAATATAAACATGCATTAAATCTCATTCTATGAAGAATCCTCTGTTTTTTTTTATGGAAGACAATGTGAGCTAGCATTGCATGACCACTGTAGAGTGGTTTGTTGGTCTCTCTGGGGAGGTGCATTTGCAGATCACCCGACATGGAGGCTTAATTTTGAGAAGAGGAAAAAATGCTTTTTGAAAACGCTAGAGGAATTGGTGTTTTCAACCTGATCATAATTCATGGAAAGCACAAGGGGATCCGTATGAACCATGTTTTTAAATTAACGGATAGTGTGAGAAGTCTTCCTTCACCCTTGTGAATTCTTGTAGAAGACATTTGCAGAGAAATTACTGGAGCTGCTCCCCATGTGTGGAGATTAATGGTTTAATATGCAAAAGCAGACAACACACAATTCCTTTGCTCCATGGCACTCTGAGCTGCACAGTCTTACTGCTTTAATTTCTCCTTACAGCTGTTCTTCCTAAAATCTTTTGCAGTCAAGAGCCACTAATGCAAAGCCATATACTTGGCTTAGACTTGAGGATTTTGCTACATGGAAGCACCAAGCAATTTGTGACCTAAATCTGGTGGAATAAATATCTGTGTGCAGGTACTGAGATTTTCCTGTTCACCCATTTGAATTTACTATTTGGTCTACCAGTCTCAAAGTTAAGCACTGGAAAATGGCATTTAGGGAGGATATATCCTTAGGCTCTTACCACCAAGTTCCAATAAAAGTAGAAGCCAACACAAGCATTACCCTTAATAAACCACCACCAATCCATGACGCTCATGCACCTTGTTGTCATCGTCTCTTAATTCCTGCCTGGCTAAACACTCTGCACCTCTGTACTCAGTCCTCCTGAAATCTCAGGGCTCTTTACGTGATCACCATTCCTTGTCTCCTGTGACTTCACGTCTCTGCCTCCTTCCAATGACTAGTGAACATACGCATGACTTTACACATTGGAATAAAACACCCTCTCTACTATGTATTCTGTGCCAGCTACCTTCATCGTCTTCCATGGAAGAGCCAAGTATCTTGGAAGAGATGTTCAGTATTTTCTGTACTTTCTCATTTCATTATAGTCTGGACTCTACTACCCCAACAACATCAATGAAACTGCTTTTGCTGAGGTCTAAGCCCTTATGTTACATTTCAGAGGTAGTTCTCTGTCTTTATCTTACTTGACCACTTGGCAATATCAGATCATGTTAACTAGTCCTTTAAAAATTCTTCCTTTGTTTCTCTTGATACTGAATTGCTTTTTTCTTAAATTTGATTTTTGAATGTAAAATGTCTTTGTGTACATATACAAAGTCTATTAATTATATAAATATCTGTATATTTTGACAAAAATAATCAAACATTTTGTGTCCTTCCCTCTCAACCATAACTTTGATTGGAATTGTACCAAATCCTTAGATCAATTTGGGTAAATTTGAACTCATAACTTTTATTATAACTTTTATATCCATGAATACAATGTATCTATTTCTTCTTTAGTGTATTTCAATATAGTTTAAACATTTGCTCTATAAAGTTTCTCTACATTCTGTTTTATTATTAGGTACCTTATATTTATTAGTTACTTAAAATGGATCTCTTTTAAAATTACATTTTCTAACTTTTTGTTAATGGTGTATAGAAATATTATTGATTTTAATGTATTGATCTTATAATTAGCCACTTTACTAAACTCTCTTATTAGAACATTTTTTTTCCTGTGGCTTTGATGTTCCAAGTATATTTATTGTAATGAGTCTGTTGCTAGTAAACAACCTGGGTTTCTGTTTACCTTAAGCTGCCTTTATTTTGGGCTCGCTGTTGAATAATGTTAATGGTGTTAATAATGTTAATGGGTGTTAATGGCGTTTTTTTCCTCCTTCGTAACCCTAAAAATATTAGTATAACTCCTTTTGGGTTCCTGGACCCGATTCTAATGTATGTTGGTGTGTGTGTGTGTGGGAGAGGCTAACAACACCCAGCAATGCTTACACCAACAGGTTCTGAGAACTCAATTCTGATGCTATCTGATCACAGGTAGCACCAGATTCCCTAGGTTAAGGACTCTGTTCTACAAGACTGCCCTTCACCCAGCCATTCCAGATCCAGTTGCAAGCCCCAGGCAGTTCCCTGTGCCTCTGATCAACTGGCTGCAGATTGGAGGTTCCTATGACCTCTCCCTTAGGTTTGATTAATTTGCTAGAGTGGCTCACAGAACTCAGGAAAAACACGTTTACCAGTTTAATAAAGGATACAAGTTAACAGCCAGATGAAGAGATACATAGAGCAAGGTCCCAAATAAAGGAGCTTCTATCCTCCTAGAACTTGGGACTGACTCGGTGGCATGTGGAGGTGTTTTGGTTTCCCAAGCATAGAAGCCTTTGGCAGAGAAGCAGGATTGATGAGAGTGATAAGCTCTTCTCAGGGGATTTCGTGAGGGCTGTATTTTTTGTGAGGAAGTATCTGCAGTTACTTCCTCCACTAAAGTCCTGCACCACTCCACGTCATCCATGAGGTTTGGAGTCAGTGTCTTCCAAATTCCTGTTCATATTGACACTTCGACCTCTTCCCATGAATCACAAGTGTTCTTAATGGCATCTAGAATAGTGAATCCTTTCCAGAAGGTTTTCAATTTATTTTTTCCAGATCCATCAGAGGAATCACTGCCTATGGCAGCTATAGCAATATGAAATGTGTTTCTTAAAAAATAAGACTTGAATGTCAAAATTGCTCCTTGATCCAAGGGCTGCAGAATGGGTGTCGTGTTGACAGGCACTAAAACAGCATTCATCTCATTGTACATCTACATCAGAGCTTTTGGGTGACCATGTGCATTATCAATGAGCAGTAGTATTTTGAAAGGCATGTTTTTCTGAATACTAGTTCTCAACAGTGGACTTAAAATGTTCAGAAAACCATGTTGTAAACAGATGTGCTGTCATATAGGTTCTGTTGTTCCATTTATAGAGAGCAAGGCAGAGTAGATTTAGCATAACTCTTAAGGGTCCTAAGATTTTTGGAATGGTAAATACTTATTGGCTTCAGCTTCAACTCACCAGGTGCATTAGCCCCTAAGAAGCGTGTCAGCCTATGCTTTGAAGCTTTGAAGCCAGGCACTGACTTTTCCTCTCTAGCTATGAAAGTCCTATATAGCATCTTCTTCCAACAGAAGGTTGTTTAATCTATACCAAAAATCTATTGTTTTGTGTGGCCACGTTCATTAATTATCTTAGCTCCATCTTCTGGGCAAGTCACTGTAGCTTCTACATCAGCCTTTGCTTCTTCATCTTGTACTTTTCTATTATGGAGATAGTTTCTTTTCTTAAACCTGAGGAACCAACCTCTGTTAGCTTCAAACTTTTCTCCTGCAGTTTCCTCACCTCTCAGCCTTCAGAGAATTGAAGAGAGTTAGATATTTGCTGTGGATTAGTCTTTGACTTAAGGGAATGTCATGGCTGGTTTGATTTTCTAACTAGACCACTAAAACTTTATCTATATCAGCAATAAGACTGTTTGGCTTTCTTATCATTTGTGTATTTACTGGAGTAAACACTTTAATTTCCTTCAAGAACTACTTCTTTGCATTCACAGTCTAGCTGTTTAGCATAAGAGACCTAGCTTTCAGCCTATCTTGTCTTTGGATGTGGCTTCCTCACTAAGCTTAATCCTTTCTAGCTTTTGACTGAAAATGAAAGACATGTAACCCTTCCTTTCACTTGAACACTTAGAAGCCATTGTATCGTTGTTAACTGGCATAATTTCAATATTGTATCTCAGAGAATAGGAAGACCTGAGGAGAGGGAGAGAGATGGGTGAACAGCTGGTCAGTGGAGTAGTCAGAGCACATACAACATTTGATTAAGTTTGCTGTCTTATATTTATGTTGTTTGTGGCATCCCAAAACAATTCCAATAATAACATCAAAGATCACTTACCACCATCACAAATATAACAATAATGAAAAAGTTTGAAATATTGTGAGAGTTACCAAAATGTGGCCCAGAGACCCAAAGCGAGCAAATGCTATTGGAAAAATGGCAGAGACAGACTTGCTTGATGTAGGTTGTCACCAACCTTCAATTTGTGAAAAATGTGGTATTGGTGAAGTACAATAAAAGGAAGCCCAATAAAACGAGGTAGGCCTGTATTCCTTTAATTCACCAATTATTGTAATCTATGTGGGTAGGGATTATTTGATATTTTCTAGTGTTTAGCATATTCTCTAGCACATTTTTAAGTGTCCAGTTCATATTTGTTGGGTGAATGAGGAAATGGAAGCATTTTTGATATGTCTCCTTTTCATAGAGAATGATTAGTTTGTTTTACTGTAGGTGGGAGGGGTTGGGACAGTAATGGTACTATAGTAGATACATACTTTCATTTTACTTCAATTTCTTGAAGTTCATATTTCTTTTCAGGAGGTATATCCTTGTCCCTGCATTTGTCTTCATGCTGCAGGCAGTGCTAACTATACCTGCCACTCCCTTAGAAATAGGTATGTCTGTAATGCATGTTGGCATGTGGAATTCTAAACAATTTCAGTTGGTAATGGGATTTTTTCTATTTGCTGATGGGGATGTTATTGAATTTCTCCCTGTGAATACTAACAAATTATTATTGGTCTGTTTTCCAATTAATATAAGGACCTCCTGGTTTGCCTGTGACTTTATTAAGTTCGATGGTTGGGCTTGAAGACTTATCTTCAAGTACTGCATATAAAATGAAATTAACTTCTGCTAATATTCAGGGCATATAATACCAGAATATATAGGAAAAGAAAACCCTTTTAAGTACACAGGGTAGAGGACTAGGGCAAAATCTGTCTTTATATTGCTCAGCTCTTATGCCAACAGCATGTGACTGGCTCTTTCTTGCTGCAGAGAACAGTATGCACAACACGTCACTGTCCTATAGAAGCAAGCCAAAGACTGACCCTCAAAGTAAAGAACTTCCATATTTTCCGAACAAGGGCCGACTTACCTTGAAAGCAAGTGACTGTTAAAAGCAGTAAGGAAAGACCTGATTTGTGTTCTACAGTAAGCCTTCAAAACAATGGTGGGGAAGATGACTTTGGAAATAATAGATAGAAAGGCACCAGTAGACCTGTGGACAAAGAAATGCTGCTGCAAATTTCAGTAGCTGCAAAGGAAAAGCTATTTCAACAACAGTGACAAGCTTTCAAGAGCTTTTGAAGATGAAAATGGTCATTGTACTTTATCTTGGCTATTTCAGAGTTTGCTGGGTTATTTGTTTTTTCTGTATGTCAGAAGCTGTAGAGTTGAGTGCGAAGACATAGCGGAAAGAGCTCTTGTCAAAGTGAATAGAAACACAGGCTTACCTGGCATTGAGTTTTCACAGAGAAACACAGTTGAAATGAACAGCATTGTAGATGGGACATGGCAACCAAATATCGGAGAAGCCGAGCCCATTCAGGACAGACACTGCAATTGCAAGAGATGAGAGTGGAAAAGGTTTTCTGTTTGTTTGGTTTGTTTGTATTTGAAATTAAGAAAACAATTTAGCATTAGGGGAATGAAAAAGGGGATGGGGCAGTGCCTTCTAGGACTTAGAGATTTGGGGACAGCAGGCAAAATCTCCAGGAGTAATCATAAAGGACAGCAACTTCTCAGGTGAAATGCTTGAATAAATGCTATTAATTCTTTTGTGGTATTTCCTGAAATACAAGAATATTGAGAATAAGAACTTGTTTTATGAAATTTAGGGGTATATTAGCCTCATACCCCTGTGCAGCCAAATAACTTTACAAATTTAACTACACCAACTAAAAATTAGGGAAAGGATTCACTATCTTCAAATTTTAGATCTGGATAAAGAAAGGTATCATAATTGTTTCTTAGGTTCATGTGTATTTCACAGATGAATTGGTTTACTTTCTCTCAAACTTGCATTGAAATTATGTTGTTGATCCTGCCAATAAAAAATGGCAACTTAATCAAATTAAAAAGAAGCATCTAGAACAGAGTACATAAACAACAGAACACATGAAAAGGGGCTTTTATTTTCTAGTACCATAAAACTAAGAGATTGGACAAAGGGTCACTGACATCCCTTCTAGCTGGAGCATTCCATGGCTCTGAAAATCTACAGTGTGCATCTTCTTTCCTATTTTTTCTATGCTGTGCCCTGCGCTGCAGCCAAATAGAGGAGTATTTGATTTTTGCCAAACACATCCCTGCTTATTCATATTTTCTCTTTTCAGAGTGCCCTTCTTTCCCAATTCTGCCTCTCAAAAATTTACCTGGACTTTAAGATCCAAACCAGGTCATATGCCACTGTGCCACATAGCTGTCCCCAGGTTCTCTAGCTGAAAATGATCTCCAGGTGCCTTGCACCAGAGCATCTGGGCTTTTGTTACAATGCTTCTCTGTATTAGGCTTATTTGTTTACATGCCCATTCTCAATATCTCTACTAAGTTATAAACTTCTTGAGGTCAGGGATTCTATTGCTAGATTCCCAGTAATATATAGCCCTGTACTTTGCACAGAATAGGCACTTCCTAAAGAAAACAATTCGCTGGTAGATTAAAGCCAGCCAGATAAAGTTACAGTACAATCCTAAGGTTACATAATATATTTAGTAATAATAATCAAGTTTTATGATCTAGAGTCTAAAACAAGTGAATGGGAAACTTTTTGACCTTTATTTGCAGATGATGAGAAATTAAATTACCATTACTCACATTAAAGTAATTCTGGTAAACACATTCCCTCTTGAAAAAGTACTAATGCTTCTAGAAGTCAAAAGAAAGAAAATAACCAGTCATATTCAGATAATGCAAATAACTTGCCCTTTAAAATATGTCAAAAGGAGAATGGTTACTAGAAAAGTCTGACATGTATTTTAGCTCATCAGAGATTGGCACACAAATCCAAGGATGTAGTACACAAAATTGCCGTTGTTTTTCTTCTACAGTATATTTCTGAGCTTTAAGTTCTCCAGTGCTAAAATGGAAATGCCTTTTCAAAAAATCTTCAGCAGTTTGCCAGGAAATGTATTTGCAAATACAAAGAGAAAGATTTCCAGTTTGAACTATTTCTAGTTATATCATGAAAATTAAGGTATTTTTTTAAGTTACATACTTTGTTCTTTTCACAAAGGATCCTTTGTATTTAAAAATTATTTTGCATAAAGTAGAATAATCTTAAGGTGACCAAATTACCTTTTTGAGAGGGAGACTTTGAAACCCTGTATCTGAATAAAGGACTGGGGAGCCAGAATCAGACTGAGATTGCTGACAGCTCATGACCAAAGAAGTCTTCTCTTCTGATAGGATGGCGAGAAAGCTTTTGGACTATAGCTTTGGAGGCAGTGATTCACACAGAAAAGCCATAGCTCTAGAGTCATGATGGATTCTAAATTTCAAATAAATCACTTATTTAATAGCCTGTTCTAGGGTGTGCTAAAGGCGCGAGGGTTAGAGGAAGAAGGGGGTCATGTAGGGAAGGGCCTGGAGGACTGACCGCTCCTACGTGGTGCGGCCTGTGCTTCCTCACCAGAGCCTCCTGAGCTGGTGGGCAGCTTTCATCCTAAAGCCCTGTCCGGCCACATGGAACAACCAGAAGTCCATAGAGTCTTTTGTGAAGTAGTGTTCGAAGTAGAGGTCTTTCAAAAGAGGAAACATTTAGTGATTTATTTGGTCTTTAAATAATACTAAAGCACTTCCATAAAAAATATGTCTTCATCATTTAAAATGATCAAGATTGAGAGAAATTCTGTGTATGTTTTTAAAAAGTCTACATATTAGAATTGTGTCATTATCTCTACTCCAATGGATTATGTCGGGAGTGGATAAATGCTACCATGTTCTTGTAGTGTTTACATTTTCATTCATTTTTGAAGAAAGCCCACACTTTTGGAAGAGGTATAAATACTGTGGAAGAGAAACGAAGGGGGAACGTGACCACTGTATCGTGCTATCATAGGAAGCTTCCTTTGTCTCATCAGTTACTTGGGAAAAATTTTCTGAGAAGCTGCAAGATACCAGCAGCTTTTAAATGAAAGAATGTGTGAAACTTTGTAGGAGAAATGTGGTAGTGACTAGTTCCTATCCTCACACTCCTGGCCTTCACCTTCTGAGCTATCGTAGGACTGCACTTCCTGGTCTCTTGTGTTTGCGGGCCAAGTGACGAGTTCTGGCCAGTGAGCTGTGAGTAAAACTGGCAGTTGTGTAACTTCTTTACCTGAGCATTTAACTGCTGCCGTGGCATCCTTCCCTTTGCTGTGGTTACAGGCATCTTTTGAGATAGATGATCCAGTATTAGATGTGGGGCAGGTTCCAAGACACCCCATGATGAACTTGGGAGTGAATGAAAAGAAACCTTTATAAGTAGACAGAAAGATTCAGGAGTTGTTTGTTAATACAGCATGGCCTTTCATACTGTCATTGATCCATAAGGAGTTCCAAACCATAGGACCAGGTTAGAAGACTATGTAAGTAAAGGGATGTGATCTCTAACTCCACTGGTATTATTGAGGGGATCCAGGTCAAGTTCATCACATCCTGGAATGCAGTATATCCTAACAGTTAAGGGCTGCCGAGTCCTCTAAGGTGTAGAGTCTAAGCCATTATTTATCGATCTATAAAATCAGAGCAATTATCTTAGTACTTACCTCCTTAAGTTGTGATGATTCAATAAAATAACACACTTAAAGTGGGTTACACAGCTCCACATAACATACAGTGAGCTTTAGTTTTTATTGATTTTCATTACTATAGTTGTCAGGCATCTTGAATTCTCCTGGTCAAACTACCTAGCCAGCTTAGGAATCACTTTTACAATATCTGTGACAGGTAGTGTTTTGATTTTGCTTGAAGTCTCCAGTAATGGGGAACTCACTACCTTATGAGACAGAAAGTTTTCCATATATGGAAATGAAGACTGTCTTCCCATAGCTTCCACCAGTTGGCTCTCATCCTGACATATATGGACATTCAGGGCAAAATCTAATCTTCCTTCCACAGAAGAGTGCCAGTTCCCTTAGTCAGTCTTTAAGTGATCAGACTTCTAGATGTCTTCACTTCTTCAGATGTGCTTTCACCTGTCAGGAGGTCATTTAAGCTGTGTGCCCAGACCTAAACACAGGACTGCTGGGTAGCATTGCCCAACAAGTGAGCTACCATTCAGGGGCACTAGCTGCTGACCTGTGTCCTCTTCACAATTCTATGAGGTAATTTTTGTTACTGTCTCTATTTTATATTTAAGAAACTGAAAAAAGTAAAAATATATCATTCTACCTGTTTATTAATAAGAATGATGCATACATTGGAAAATATTTGTACACATAGTTATAATTGGAATTCACAGAATACACTGTAAAATAAAAATCATGTTAATAGGACTACATAGTTGATGGCAATTTTAAAAAAATGATAGTAACAATATGTTAATCATATAAACCAATAATATAATGTAGGATAAAAATGTGTATTTTTATCAGGTTTCTTAGTAAGTCCTTGGATTATTCTAAGCAACAAAGAACACTGTCCTCCAAAAAAGTCATACCCACATTGTGTGTTATTTTAATTAAGACATTTTAAATGAGGCAGTGTATTTCTAACACAGTGTGTGAAAATAGAAAACTGCCTAAAATATAAATCTTAACTGGTCTGTGACAAAATAGTATATAAGTCAAATAAACAAATGCACTCAAGAGAACTTAGGCTGAAGAGAATGTAATAAATAATATATCTTCATTGAAGTTTTTAATAATGTCATTACAAAAAATGAACTAAAAATAAAAAAGCAATTAAGTTCTCAAAGAGACATTTTAATTCCTAAGAGAAATAACTGACCAGACAGAAGCAAGCCTGCATATTGTGATGATAATTCAGTTTGCTAATGAAATGTAGGAGACAGATTAAATTCTTAACTGATTGTAATCAATAAAAAGTTATAATAGAAACTATGAGATAGAGTCCTCTTAAAATCCTTCAAATACACAAGACTAACTTCATAAAACAAGTAAACAATTTAAATTAGAATAAAGGGACTCTGAGTTTGCAAAATGAATTATTTCTTTAAGTTCCAGGGTCAGCTTGTCTACATTAGAAGATTAAAAATAAATATGCAGACAAAAGCAAACCACCCTGCTACAGGTAGGGTTTGTTCTCCTGGGTCCTTGTCCCGCCTTAACAAGGATTGAAGGGCAGAGACACAACAGTGAAGCAGAGTGAAAGTTTTATTTGAATACGTTCTAAGGCGGGAGCAGGCCACAGTGATGGTAGACAAAGGCACAGAACCTTTAGGGGAGGGTCTATCATGACCTAGGGGAGGTACTTCTACGACTGACAGGGTGAGGTCATTTGATTGACAGTCCTAGTTACACACCCATTCCTTTTGGTATGCATGTCTTTTCCCAAAATACACACGGAAAAGCCCATGCGGGGGTGGGGGCTAGGTTGGGGGTGAGGGGGTGCATGGGTGAAGGGGGAGAAGCAAAACCATAATTTTATTTTAGTGAGATTATGATGAGGTAGGGTTTGGGCAGTTCTTAGTTTTGTTCCATTGTGCCCATGTTGGGAGCCGGTTGGGACCAGCTTAGCCTGATCCCTGTACGCAAAGTCATCTCCCTGCAAAGCCTTTGTTGTCTCCACAGGGGACCCCTACCTGGGCAGAGTTTAGGCTGTTTGTTCCTTGAACTTTATCTTCCCTTCTTCTGGCTGCTCATGTCTGTCTTCCTACCTGACAAACCTACTGTATATGCAGAAAAGGAGCAAAAGAAAAAAGTATTCTAGTATGTAGCTATCATTAATTTGAATCAAGTATGCCCATTTTTCTCCCCAGTTATGGGCACAACGTGGATGGGCAATGAATTTGTCAACTGGAATAGGAAAAAACTTACTCTGCATACACTACCTTTGTAGTTCTATGAACTTAGAATCTGTTAAATTCCAGTGGCCTTAAAATGAGGTAGGATTTATTCCAATGTAATCTAATTTAAGCCATTCTAATTTTGTATTTTAAGTCTATATGGTTAACCTAAGTGTATACTGTTTTTATTTATTGGTTTTGGAAGCAGAGCCTGAGATGGATTCAGGTACCATGGTTTATTGAGGGCATGCCATTCAGGAGGAGGCTTTAAGGGAAGAGATTTTTCAGGCTAGGGAAGGGAGAAGAACCAAGCAAAGGTGTGTCTGGGTAAACTTTAGTCTTGGCCAGATATAGATACCCTGTGAGGATGAAAGGAGGGGCTGTGGAGGCATGATCCATACCACACCTTGTCCCCCAAGGATGTCAGCCAGTTCTTGGCTGTGGGTTGTGTTGGGTGTGCATGCCTGTGGTGTGTGTGTGGTGGAAGGTGCAGGGCAGGGGGTGGGTGGGCATGTGGTGAGGAGTCTCCTGTCTACACTGGCCCAGTAAAGGAAGGTCTGGATATAGCATTAACACAACCTCACTTTATGTACATGTGCATTTTACTTTCACCAACTTTAAGGCCTTCTGAAATACCTTTACTGTATATCTTGCTGGAGGGAGGAGAAATCCAGATAGAATTTTGTCCTAAAAATTATACAGTTGTTTCACCTGGTTTGGGAGATAGTTTGTAGATTTAGATTAAGTGGGTAAAAGTCTTATTTAGAATTCCAGTTTCATAGTTCCCTAAGACTTATTTTGAATTTTCTAGTTGCCATTTAAGACCTTCCATTCTGTGTGCTTATGAGACAGGGACCATGCATGGGCTTAGACAGAGTAGGGTGAGGGCCTCTGGAAAAAACAAAGCAAGATAATCCATTGTGGGATTTGCTTTAGCCTGCTGGAGGGCTTAGCTTGTTTTTCTGACTTAACCCAGGTGCTGCTTTTCTTCCTCCAGCCCTAATCAAGTGATTTGCAACTGGACAATGTACCAAGCAAGCCCAAAACAACATAGTAAAAACAGGAAGGATTCCATCTTGAAAATAAGATTGCATCTTAAAACCCAATTAGTTAAAAGGTAAGTTTCTTAACAAATAGACAATAACTCAGCCCACCTTGGGAGGAAAGCAGGCAGTCTTAAGTGATATGCTCCCAGACCAGGAAGCTGCTATCCTCGGAGGAAATCAGAACAGTAAAATTCTTGTAAGTAACCAAAAGACTAATAAGAAACTTAGGCTTTCTTCAAAGATAAACATTTTGGGAACACTTAGCAGGTGCACATCCCTAGCCCTTTGTTTCTCAACCGCCTATAAAACCCCTAGACAACACACCACACCAGGGCTCTCTAGGCCAGGAGCTCTGTCCTCTCTCTTTCTCTCTAAATAAAAGCCTCTGCCTTGTTCTTCTACCTTGAGTGTTTGTGAAGTTCATTCTTCATCTCCACGAACAAGAACCCTGGCATCACTTAGTTTCTTTTCCTGTTGCTTGGAGAGTGACTGAAATGCTAACCAGGCCCTAGGTTCTGCTGTCAGCAGAGTACAAGCCTTTACGAGGTGTTTTGAAAGAAATGGAACAAACATCTCAGCACATTTTGCCCAGGCAATGTGAAAAAACTCGGGGAGTCCTACATGCATCCCCTTGGGCCTCTTGGTATTTGAAAATGAGGTTGTTTATTCAAACTGCTACATCAGTTTACTTTCATCAGTGTATACTTCCTCATCAAATTTTGATCTTCCTTCTGCTCCAAAGCGGTTGAGTTCAGGAAGGCTGGGGACGTGTGTGAGTCATTCTTCCTTCTAGAGTAAATGCAGCGAGGTAATCCCAGGACACAGCTGAGAGTCATTTATTCCTCAAAGATTTGTGAATTTAAGAGGGCCAGATGCTCATCTACGTTCTGGGTATGTGGCAATAAACCAAACCAGTAAAGTCCCTGTCCTGGTGGCATTCACATGCTAGTGGACCAAAAACTTATAAGCAATTACAATAATATATTAGCAGTAGAGATACAGAATGGATAAAAATAAAACAGGATGAAGCATTCAGGATTGTTGGGAAGTTATGTAGGAGTGGAAAGTTTTCCCTTCTAGGTTCTTTCATGGATCTAATAATTTACATAAAGATATACTAACAGGAGAAAAACAAACAAAAGTTTAATGACTTGTATACCCCCTGTATACATGGTAGAGATCCAGGAAAAAGGAGTAAATCCCAAAAGTGGCCAAAACCATTGCTAAAAATACCATCTTTAGCTAAAGACAAAAGGTATTGGGGGTGCAGAATCAGTTACGGGAGGTTACCAGGGAATCAGTGAACAAGAGTAAGGTTGTTACGCAGATTTACGTCCCTGCCTTCCCCATTGATAACAATTTCTGGAGACAGAGAAACTCTCCTCTTTCTGGTATAGTATGGGAGGTACCATGACAAATGGAGATTTCCCTTATAAGTGTGTTTCTTGAAGAAGATTAATTTCTACTTAGTTTTCAGAGCTTCCCACATCTGCTGTTTCTTAAAAACAATCAGCTTAAGAGACTCAATATGCCAAGTAGGTGGTATATTTTTCTCTCCTTCAGTTGCTATTTTATACAGACTAAAAGGGGGATGTGGGCTCTCTGACCTAGGAAGCTGAGCAGTGACCACAGCAGAGCCATGGTGGGAGAAGGGAGGGCAGCGCTCCAGGTGCTGGCGCAGCTCAGGCCAGTGTGGAGGGCCAGACTGCTGTGAGTAACCGGGCTGACGGCATGGGGGCTGGGCTGCAAAGTGTCTTTATTGCCAATGTTATATTTTTATTTTTATCTTGTTCAATGCCATGTCTACAATAAGGTCTTTGAAGGATACAATTGACTTTATTCAAATTTTGCTTTCTACAGACATTGTAATTCTACTGAAATATAGGTATAGATATAGTTGGAAATACACACAGACCTATATATATTTAAATTGCTTGTCTTTTTTTGTAGAAAAACCAGGCCCTGGAATATCCTCTGATAAGAAAAAGCCATGGGAATTTTGCTTTAGTAAAAATGCCAGTAAGAGAATCCAAAGCTGGCCTCACGCTGTTTCTGAGAAAGCAGATGTTACTCTGTGAAGGAGTGGGTGGTCTTTGAAATTCAGGAGATATCAGAAGGAAATGAAGCAATTGGCCAGGGAAAGGTTTAGATAGACTCAGACTTCACATAGTTCAAGGTGCTTCTCTCACACTTTTCCATGTAATGTCAGGAGGAGCTGGTTTCTTATCATCATCTTTTTCACTCTTTAACATTATTGAAGTACCATTTTCTTACTATTTTTGACTACTTGACTTTTTTCATATCCTGTTGCTTTCTTGTTATTTAAATGTTCTCTCTCTCTAGCTTCCTTTCCCTCTCTTTCCCTTTCCTCTCCGTTTCTGGAAAGTTGGCTGTTTATTTTTCTAATTTTAGGGAAAAGAAACCAAAAAAACAGCCAGATAAATTTATCTAAGAAGTTCCAATTTCCTGGTGTCTTGTTATTTTAGTTTCCTTTTTATGTCGGTATAGAGCAGTTGTAAAGTAGGTTTAGATGCTTTTATTTTCTTAGTTCAAATACATCTGGCATAGACAGGGGCACAAATATGATGATGGAAGAGACCAAGAAATGTTAATGTTATTTAAAACAGATTTAATTCTACTTGAAAGCTGACTTCCTGGGTGATGTGTTATGAGGGAGCTTTAATCCCTGGCTTCTTGGTTTCCGTGGGTTGCAATGCTAAGCATTTAGTTGGAATGCCTGTTGTAGCACAGGCATTCGAGTCAGCCTGTCTGACTTACCCCTTGAAACAGATATGAACTGGATGCCTGAAAAGTGTAAAGGGCTGCGGAAGTCTGGAGCAGCTGCAGGTTCAAAGATGAAAGCACTACATATGCAGTTTGACTTTGAAAAGACTGAATAGTCAAGGGGAAAGCAAGGGGAATGAGCAGGCTTGAAGAAGGCAGCTCCCTGTGTTTTGGAAACCTATCAGGTCTCAGGCTGATAATTTCATTTCACACGTCTTTAGTTTCATGTTGCTTTTTAGCCATGGCTGAAAACTCCCCCCAAACCACTTTTATCTGTATCAGAATGAACAACCACCTTGCTGAATGAATGGGTGTAATGCAAGATATAGGAACAAGCCTATAACCAGCCAAGGAAGTAATTAAATCCCATTTTCTCCCTGACCCCCATCTTAATTGTTTGTGCTTTATAATTTTACATCAAGGACAACCATTTTGATATGGAAGGCTTGGTGTGTATCAACATTTTAAAGGGTTTTATTTAAATTCAATCCATTCTTAAATTCTTGTTTGTGTGTATGTCTCTTCCCCTGTATTAGTTCCTGTACCATAAACCTGGTGACTTAGAACAACAGAAATTTGTTCTATCATAGTTCTGGAGGCCAGAAGTCTGAAATCAAGATGTTGGCAAAGATGTCCTCTTTCTAAATGCTTTATAAGGAGGTCCTTCCTTGCCTGTCTCCTGATTCTGGTAGTTGCTATCTATCCATGTCATTGCCTTGCATGTTGATTCTGTTATGGGTCGAATTTGTTCTCCTCATTTCTTGGCCCTACCTCAACAAAGAATTGAAAAGCAGAGACACAATAGCAAAGCAGAGCAAAAGTTTTATTTGAATACACTCTGTAAGACTTTATCCTCCATTTATCCCATGGCCCCAAGTACATGGGCCTGTGAAAATTATGTCTGGACTTGCCTCACCTTATCTCTAAACATTTCACCCCACCCCTTAAGATCCAATCACCAACCAGATGGTTGCCCCACCCCTTAAGACCCAATCACCAACCAGATGGTTGTCCCACCCCTTAAGAACCAATCACCAACGTCCCCATAGTAAAACACACCCTACTCCTTAAAAATGCGCTTCTTCACCCACAAGCTCTCTCTGTCTTTCGAGAGAGCCATGCTGTCTGTCTGTCTTACAGGGAATAAAACCACGCTGATGGAGTTCTCGTGTCCTTCCTTGTGAGTGAGTGAGTCGGGTAGCTAAGGAACCCTTTCACACTGCAAGGGAGGACTGGGCCAGAGTCAAGGGAGACAAAGGTCCTGAGCCTTTAGGTGGGAGGCCTTTTATTAAATTCTGGCTAGGAGGCGCCTCTTTGATTGACAACGTGAGGTCATTTGATTTGACAGGTGCATTTATATAGCCGCCCTCTTAGTGCATGTGTTTCCCCCCCCTCCCCCCCAGAAAACACACAAAGAAGCCCCTGGGGGAGCCTATCACTACAGACGCAGTTACGGGTGCAAGGGTGGAGGTCCTTCCCCAAGGGGCCTCCCAGAAGAGAAGCAGGAGACTTACATCTCCGCTCAGTCCTGGAGTGGTCCCGACCTCTTTCCTGGCATTAGTTTGTTGCCTCAGAAACAATGATGGCGGCACAAATTCAGCATTATGACTTCACAATAGAAAGCAGTACTTTACTTTCTTTTACTTTTTTTAGATAGGTGGGCAAGATCTACTGTGAAGGGACAAGCATCTTGTTTGAGTATAAAGCCAGCAATTTACAAAAGTGAAGAGAAAAATTAATGACTACCTCTGAAAAAAAAGTGAGCTTTACTGACAGATTTTCACCTACTGTTCTTTAAAGCAGGGCATCTTAATTTTTGAAATATGTCTCCAAACAATACACCTGATTTATAATAAAGGGAAATACATAGAGAACGAAGCCAATACATATTAAAATATAGAATTAAGCTAATGGTTTGTCAAGCTTACTTAACCTAATTTGTCTTTATAAGGTTAAAAATCTAATGACAAGAAAATCCCTGCAGAAAGACATAGTTTGATCGGAATGTCAGATTTGTTTTCCTATCGTAGCTTATGTTTAATAGAAGGAAAAGCATGAGGTAATTGTTTTGTTAAACTGAAACATTTTAGTGGCACAATAGGTTTATATTTTTATAGCTTTTGTTAAGATAAACTTTCTATTTATGAGCAGTTCTAGATTTACTGAAAAGAGGTAATATAGAATTCCCATGTACCCTGCACCCAGTTTCCTGTATTAATAATACCTTACGTTAGTACGGTACACTTGCTTAATTTCATGAACCAATATTGATTAATTATTATTAACTAAAGTCCATATTTATTTGGATTTCCTTAGTTTTAATCTCATGTTATTTTTGCGTTCCAAGATCCCATCCAGAATACCACAATTACTTGTGAATTGTAATGCCTCTTGAGGTTCCTCGTGGCTGTGACAATTTCTCAGACTTCCCTTGTCTGTGATGATGTTGGCAGTTTCGAGGAGTACTAGTTGGGAATAGTGTAAGATGCCCCTATATAAGAAGTTGATATTTTCTCATGTTTTGACTGGGTTTATGGGTTCTTGGGAGGAAGGCCGCATCATATCGGGGGCACTTATAGCCACGTATCTTAACACTGTTGAGCTTAACCTTGATCACTTGGTGAGCTAGTGTTTGTCAGGTATCTCCACTGTGAGGGCACTCTTTAACCCTCTTTCCATATTTTACTCTTTGGAAAGGAGTTACTAGGTACAACCCACCCTGAAAAAGTCTGGGGGAGGGATCATGCTCTATCTCCTTGAGGGTGGAGTATTTACACATATTTTTTGTCATCTTGCACACGATTATTGTCTCTTCTCCTCTATATATTGATTTATTCAGTCATTTATGTGCATTAGTATGGATTCATGGATATTTATTTTTATGCTTTGGATTATAATCCCATAGTACTTAATAAATTTTGTTGCTCAAGTGGTTAAAGCTTTGGCCACTGGGAGCTCTTTCAGTTAGTTCCTGGGTCCTGAGTATAGTTTTTAGGTCAGCCAAATTGAATTCTAGGAGTCCCTGGAATTGCTTTCCTTTTCTTAACACAATTAACTATATAAAATAATTTTGGAGACGAGGACAGGTGATTTGACCATGGTAGTGTTGCCTTCCATAGAGAAAGAGGCTGCTTGGTTCTCCTTTATCCCTCTCACCTGCTTTCTTACCATCTGTCCCCTTTTGTCTTTTGCACAATCATGGGGAAACACCCTGCCAGGGCAAAGATTTTGTCTCATTTTCCAGCCACTGCCCGTTTGCAGCAGCCCCTCTGCCTGCAGCTGAGACCATATTCAAGTCTGGTCACACCTGGGTGAAAAGTCCAGACTTTATTTTGTAACCTTTTTGAAGAACAGCCTGATGGTTTGGAGTAGAGTGTATTTAGGATTTATAGAGAAATTACTATCCTGTTTTTAAAAGCAGTTACCACTATGTTTTATTTGGTATTAGAGTTTCAGTTCAGAGTTATAAATACTGCCCAAAGACACAAAATGTAGCATAAGAAAAGGAAGTGAGAGTTGAAAAGCAGAGTTCTTCAGTTTCTTTGTGGCATTGTAGTATATAGTGTGCCTATATTTTGTAAGTCATTGATTTAGTGTTCATTTATTTTGTTGTTGGCACTACGATCTTTTAAAATTAAACTTCTTATTATTTTGGATCTATAATCTGTGTCACTGGAAAGCTTTGCCAACTTCTTTTTATGTGTTATTGTTTACTTCTTTACTTTTTATTGCTAGTGACAAGGCATAGAGCAAAACTAACTGAATAACACGAAACACCATTACATTGCTTAGTAACACCAGGGGGATGAAAAGACATGAAGAAATCGGTATTTAAGAAACACTGCATTACTTACTGCATTAACCTGACTGCTTCCTACAAGTAAACTCTGGGCTCTCTTCATCCAGAGATTTTTAGCTCCGTATAACCACTTGTCTGGAGATGATTTTCCTCAAAGACCCATTGGCATTTCTTTATCTTTTATCAAATTAATGATGAGGAATGACAGAGCAGGTTGCAAGAGAATAAGGCAGTGCCTGGTACCTATTACTGTAGGGATTCATAGAGGTGAGTAAGAAATGTATTAAGGGATCAAACATTTATCCTGTTGAAGATGTTAGAGACTGATAGAGGTTCAGAGTGCTTCTTAGAACAGCTCAATTTTTAGAAGGGCTTTGTTTTTTCAGAGTGAAATTAACATTAATTACCTGGTATTAAGGCAATATACAAAATCATGATTAAAATTTAGCACTACTATTTAGTGTTATTAAACATCTTTTCTTATATGACATTCACTACATGTAAAGGAATATGGTTATGTTTTGGAATCTTAAAAGTTATACATCTTTACTTAAAATAAAAATATTGAATATTTTCCTTGTGCTTTTTTGACATTGAAATTCCTTTAACATGCACTGGATTCCAGAATACAATTTGCTGATGATTAAGCTTTCTTTCTTTAATAATAAGATTTTAGTCCAGGAGGGCTGGTGAAATCACCTCATATGCAAATATTTTTGAAAATAAGAAAAATTAAAATTTCTTGTGTCCTCACTAACCAGTCTATTTGATCCTTAATTTTCAAATACTGTATTATAATATTAACAAGTCCACAGATGTTTAGGGCTACTTCTACAATATAGTCTTAAATTAAAAGGTAATGGTAATTTTCATTCTGAAGTACTTTGGCTTTTCAGAATCTCCACTATTTTAAATAGTTGTATAAATAAATATTCTGACAACAATAAAGAATAAAGCACTCTGAAAAAATATTTCTTATGTAGCAATTTCTGTTGGTATTCTGATCCTGAATTACTTGGGCAAACCTAGACAATGATAGGGATTTATTTTTAGAGTCAAGGGCTATTTCCAGGTAAAAAATCTCTATGAAAGTTCTAGCTTTTCCAACATAACCAGCCAATGTATATAATAACTAATGTACTCTGTTTATATTCGTATTCATTACTTACGTATGCCATTCATCTGAAGTGGAACAGGAGCCGGGGGGAGAGAAGATGCTACGGCTGCGACTGGGCGCTGTTCCCCTGAAGGAGGGACCTGCTTGGTGTAGTGGGTGGTCTGTTTTTCTGTTTGTGTTGGCATGCACGTTGGGTGTTATCTGTGAAGCTGAGCAACAGGACTCCTCCACTGGGTAAACTGCAGGATTCCAGTACAGTCTTTTAGGTGGTAAGGAGAGATAATGGAATTTGGCAACTTAAGTATTTATAACAAAGTTGAAAAAGTCAAAACACCATCTCTTGTATCTATAGAACCCAAACACAGTCAAATGAATATTAAATAACATAGAAATAAATCTAAGTTTTTGCATAATTCTATCATAAAAGTTAACATATTTAGATACAACATTGTTCCAAAATGCTAGAGCACCTGAGGTATGTTGATTCCTTGTTAGAGGTAAGATGTTGTCAGAAAAAATTAAGTGATGTCACAGGTAATCAATGGCTATTAAGTGTCACTGTGGGCAATTTACTATGCACATTGTTGAATAGGAGGCAAAGACGAACCAGAAAGAAACATCACTCTCATCCTATCTCAGTGAACAATCGTACTTTTCAGTTTTGCCCCTTGCAGTGCATCTTTTACACCGCTAGGAGGCAGACACCTGAGTCTGGTCATGAGTCCATCCTGCTGAAAGCTCTTCTGGCTGCACATCAGCTGAAGATGAAGCCTAAACGATGTAGCACCAGTTGTCAGGCCTTTATAATTTGGTCGTTGTTCTTTCCCCTAACATTCTCCCTCCCTCTGAGAAAACACACCTCTCATTTTAGCAACTCACTGTTCTCCAAACTTCATTGCTACTTCACACATTTATCAGTTTGTCCATGCAGTTGCTTCCTCCTGGAATATTTCCTTCCTCAAGTGTCTTGGAGTCTTTTTTGTTATGTCTGTATTTTCATATGTATCACATTCCTGCCTTAGAATATGTGCTGTTGTTGAAGGCAGTGGCTCCATTTAATAACCAAACTCAGCTTTCAGTGTTTGTTGGATTATACGAAATGGAAATTGAAGGTACTTTCTAGCTGCAGAGGCAAGGCACAAATAAAAAGTTACATAGCATGGGAAAAAGCAAGTAACAGTTCGAGTTTACCCCACAGCCCTTTATCCCAGAGTCAAACATAATGTTTTGCTGGATGAAGATGCTCAGAGGTGTGGCGGTCATTAGAAAGACTATTAAAGCTCTGGGAAGACTTCATGTTGATTTTTCTTCTCCCATGAGCTCTCCAACTTGTTTTATGGTTGTTTAAGGTTTTATGCTAACATATGTTTTAGAGGCAGGTGTTTCTTTCCTTAAACACATATTAAAATTTCGAATAGATAATACATACATAGTGTCAGGTGTCAGAAAATATAAATAGAAGTATTCTATCAAAAATCTGTCTCCCAGCCCTATTTCCTGTTTGTCCAGTTCCCATTCGTTCTACAAGATAAAAATCATCCAGGGATTTGCTATGCTTGTATGAGCTAGCACACATATATGTGTATGTCACTTTATCCCTTCTATTTTAAAACAGAATGTAGCACACTTAAGCACACACTTCTGTACTGTACCTTGTTTTGTTTTTTTCACCTGACAATGTATCTTGGAGATTTTTATACATGAGTGCATTGGCCAGGATAGGTTACTATGTTGATCTTAAAATCTCTGTGCCTTAAAAATACATAGATTTATATCTCATTCACTACTGCCTATCTATTGTGGGTCAGCTGTAGCCATGCTCCCGGTCATTGTCTCTCAAGAACTTAAGACTATTCAAGGAACATCTATCTGGAACTTAGCCAGGCTCATGGCAGGGGAAAAAAGACATGTAAATCATGTGTTGGTTCTTAAATCTATTGTCTGGACATGACAATCGACATTTATGCCCACATTTCATTGGACAAAATGAGTCACACCTTTCCCCAAGTTCAGCAGGAATGGAGATATATAAAACACCTGCAGAGAGAGGCATCGCAGTAGGAGAGATGAGGATGACTGGTGAATAGTGACCCAGTCTGCCCCAATCAGTAATAAAAACCTCAGTATTATTTTATAGCTGTAGTGCTTTTCACTGGGTAGTTGTGGATAATTTATTTAAGTAGTTTCTTATGAATAAACATTAGGTGGTTTTTAATCTTATTACCATTAGTCCTGAAAAGCATCATTTCATATGAGTGTGAATACTTCCTTAGGGTAAATTCTGAGCAGTGGAATTGCTGGATCAAAGGTCTATGTATTTGTAATGTTGGCTGATATTACTAAATTGCTTTCCACTTTACACCTAACAGTATGTGAGAGTGCATGTATTTTTATTTTATTTTATTTTGGTATCATTAATATACAATCACATGAGCAACATTGTGGTTACAAGATTTCCCCCATCAAGTCCCCACCACATACCCCATTGCAGTCACTGTCCATCAGTGTAGTGAGACACTATACAGTCTTCTCTGTGCTATACTGCCTTCCCCGTGCTCCCCTGTACGTTATGTGTGCTAACTGCAATATAGTACATGTATTTTTTTATGCTTGTCAATACAGTGTGTTATCAAACCTGGAATTGGACAGATCCACAAGGTGCAACTGGTATCCCAGTGTAGCACTAAACATATGTGTTTGTTATCTCACAGCTTCTATGGATCAAAAATCTGGGCAGTATGTAGGAAGGGGGTCCTCTACGCAGAGTCTCACAGAACTGCAATCAGTATGTCAGTTGACTGAGTCGTTATCTGGAGACTCAGCTGTGGTAGAATCCACATCGAGCTCCCTCTGGCTGTTGGCAGAGTTCATTAATTTTCTATTGTAGGATTTTCAGAAGCTCAAAAAAGACAGGAGCCAGCCAGACTGACTCTGGTGCTGCACTTTTATAATCATGTAATCATGTATATCCCATCATCTCCCCGGCCCCAGAGCCTCTGGCAACCACTATTCTACTCCGCTTCTGTGAGTTTGACTTTAAAAAATTTCATGCATAAGTGAGATCATATAGTATTTATCTGTGGATTGTTTCACTTAGCATGTACATCCATATTGTTGAAAATAGCAGGATTTCCTTTTTTAATGGCTGAATAATATTCCATTATATATATGAATGATAGATATGTGTATATTGATATGTATACAATATACAATATCAATATAAATATATATATCACATTTCTTTATCCATTTATCCATCAGTGGACATTTAGGTTGTTCCCATATCTTGGCTATTGTGAATAATACTGCCGTGAATATAGAAGAGCAAATATCTCTTTAAGATACTGATTTTATTTCCTTTGGCTACATATCCAGAAATGAAATTGCCAGATGACCTACAGAAATATAAGATAATAAATTTGTATTGTTTTCAGCTATCAAGTTTTCCTAATTTGTTATAGTAGCAAAAAGAAATGAAACCCCGGGGCTTGTGTTTTGCCCCTTTGGTTGGCTGAGTCTGTCCATGCCATACTCTTTTGATTATTGAGCTTTTATAAAGTATTCTAGATCTGAACAACCTAGGCTTCTTTCAATATTCTTAATAGCTAGAGATTTTTCTCTTGTACTTCTATATTTTCCATATTAACTTAAGAATCAGCTTGTCTAGTTCTAGAAAAAAATATGTTATTTATACAATTTTAAATTTATAAATTAATTTAGAGTTGACGTTTTTACACCATTTTTCTTTCTTTTCAATTGCCATTTCTACTCATGTTTAAGTTTTTCCAATAAATAAAGTTTTGCACATTTATTTGAAAACAAATTCTTAAATGTTTTATCTGTTATTTTGTGTTATTGTTTCTGGTGTAACTCGGACTTTCTATTTCATTGCATCTTTTAACTGATTATTGTTTGTATATATGAGGATTATTGCTTCCTATATATTTTATATTCCAATAACTCAAGCAATCTCATGTTCAGTTTGGCAATTTTTAATTAGGCTTTTTCACTCTAGTTGCATAATCCTCTTATCTACAAATAGTTATCATTTATTTGTCCATTGTTCCTGTATCTATAATTTCTATTTCTAACTGAATCAGCTAATCCATCCCTCAGAATAATAAGCAGTTAGTGATAGTGGACATCCTTTTACCTGATGGTTCTAGAATGCCTACATCTTTCTTCACTAAATGTTTTTGAGATAAATCATTGGTTTAGCCATTATTTCAGCAGAGTGTTCACCAAGAATGTATATTTATTTGTTAAATAGCTTTTTAGTGTCTACTATGTGGCTTTTTTTCAGAAGCACTAAATAATCAGTCTTTTTTGTTAAGGTATCACTGATATACCCTCTTATGAAGGTCTCACAAGAAAAACCATGTGGTTATTACATTCACCCTTATTATCGAGTCCCCCCCACACCCCCATTGCAGTCACTGTCCCTTTGGTAACCACTAGTCCCTTCTTGGAGTCTGAATCATTCAGTCATTTATTTTTAAAAATCAGCTGAATGCTAACTGTGTGCCAGTTACTATGGTAGGCATATGGAATACAATGGTGAACAAAACTGTCCTGGTCTCTGAGAGCTTATGTTATGGCAGAGAGAGACAATAAGTTAGCATGATAATATATAAATACATTAAGTTAGTTCTAAAGGGTGATACAGAAATGCTGTTGAAAGAGTTACAGAAAAAAAGAAAGCATAGAACAGGGTAAGAAATCAGAAGATCCATGGGTCTGGATAGGACAGTTGCAACTTTGCAGGCTGGACAGCATTAACCTTACTGTGAAGGTGACATTTAAGCAAAAAATTGATGGAGGGAGGGATTTAACTCTCAGGTATTTGGGAAAAGTATTCTAGACAAAGGGTGTGGCAGGTTCAACGACATTGAGAAAGGAATGTTCCTGGATTGTTTGAGGAGCAGCAGAGTGTCCAGTGAGGCTGGGACCATGTGACTGAGTGGACACAGTCAGAGACAGAGGTTAACAGCGACAGACTGTATAGACCTGTTAGGTCGGTGTAAGAATTTTTGGCTTTTACTCTGAGTAAAATGGGAAGTCTTTGCAGGTTGGGAGCAGAGAAGTGATATGATCTGATTAAAATGTTAAAGTGATACATTTATTATAAATAGTATTGATGCACTTTCTCATATTGAATGCTCTTAGAATAAGACATATTTGCTCATGATCCACTACTCTTCTTTTTGAAGTATTGGTGGATTGTATTTGATATTTTCTTCAGAATTTTTACATTGATAGTCATAAGTGAAATTAGTCTGGAGTTTGTGTGTGTGATTTGAGTAGTACATATATCCTTAAGATTAATATCAGTGTTTCGCTCAATTCATAAAAAGAGTTGAGACATTTTCTTAGACTTCTCCATAGAGAACTGTGTTTTGCAGTACTTAAAAATAATTGGCATTATTCTCTTTGTTTTGTTTTGTTTTTAAGGTTTCCTGGAATTCCTGAGTGAAACCAGAGACACATTTTTTTCTTTATCTCTATTCCTATGTTAGGCCACAAGAAGGAAGCCATTGTAAGGTTCTGTGCAGTAAAATTCAAAAGTGAAGTGGTAGATAGCTGGGCTTTTTGAAAAGTTCTTTTATGGAAAAAATGCTAAGAAAATTCTTAGTGAGTTTTTTCTTATACCACAAAGAAACTGAAAATGATTTTGCTGATAATTTTCAGTGATTCTCATGTTAAATTCAATCAATAGAAAGTAGTTGTTAAGCATCTACTGTCTGATTATTAGATGAATATATACTTGAAATTATATTGTAACTGTTAACTAATTGATGACTATTGCAAAAATCCATTTTAAAACTTTGATGTTGTGTAAATTGCCTTAAGAAATTTGTCTTGATGTTTCCTACCTTACATCTTACCAACCACTCTATTCAGCTTTATTATTTTTGTACAGAGATGTGGTCAGTGCTATCTTTTATTATTTGTTTCTAGATGGAAACTGAAAGAAGTAAAAGGAACCCCCAGAATAAAAGCTGAAGGCTCTCACCTTTAGTAGGCCGAGCAAATTGATGTCCTGGCCCACACTTTCAGGAAAACTTTCATAAAATGAAATCACTATCTCAAAGAGAGATATCTGTACCGCCAAGTTCAATGCAGCATTATTCATAATGATCAAGACATGGAACATGGAAACAACCAAAGGGTCCAAGTGTTATATGTATGTGTGGAATGAAATATTTGGCCATAAGAAAGAAAGAAAGCCTGCCTTTTGTGGCATCATGGATAAGACTGGAGGACATTATGCAAATGAAATAAGCCACACACAGAAAAACACAAATCCTGTATGATCTCACTTACATGTAGCATCTAAAAAAGCCAAATGCAGAAACAAAGAATAGATTGGTGGTTGCCAGTGGCTAGGGGTTGGGGAAATGGGAAGATGTTGGTTAGAGGGCATATACTTTCATTTATAAAATGAATGAAGTTTTGGGAATCTAATATACAGCATGGTGAGTACAGTTAACAAAACTTTATTTTATATCTGAAAGTTGCTAAGAGTTGATATTAAATGTTATTACCAAGAAAAATTAATTATATGAAGTGATAGAGGTTTTAAGTATCATTTTGCAATATCTATGTGTTGAATTATCACATTGTACACCTTAAATTTAAACAATGTTAGTTATCAATTGTATTTTAGTAAAATAGGCTGGAAAAGATATATTTCATATCATTTAGTAGGTGGACTGTTTAAGGAAAATCGAGTTACCTATTGGAATGTTTTCAGCTTCACAAAATAGGCTTCTCACCTGAAGTGGAATAAACAGTGGGGGATCATTTTTCTCCCATAACAAGTGAAGAGGTAGGTGATTCTAGGGTTGGTTCAGCAACTCCACAAGTCCAGGCCTTTTGGGCGGCTTCTCTCAGATTCCTTTGACCTTCCCTCATTCCTACAATGTGGCTGCCACAATACCAAACATGACATCTTCTCACCAGTCCTCAAATTCAGAAAGAAAGAGGTAAATGTTTCATTAGACATATTATTTTTCTTTTTTTAATAAAGAAAAAAATCTTTTCAGCTATCTCTCCATTGGAAATGAATAGTTCAAATGTCTAATGAACATTCTCTTGCAAAGGAAAATGAGATTACTCTGACTTCCATGTATCAATTACAATTCATTCCCTGGGGGTCACTTAGCACATTACTGCCCCAAACCTGAACCACAGCAGGCTCCTATTAAAAAGAAAAAAGGGAATGTCTTCTGGTTAGGCATTTAAGTGCCTACCTCACTATCTAAGAGCCAAACCCTTAATGACCTTTGCAAGGGGGAGATGAAATCACCTGTGTTTGTTTCATTTCTACCTCCTCACAGCCACAGGTCACCAAGTTCAAGCAGTGATTCTCCTGGCCTCCCATTCATTACTCTCTATATTGGTGAACACAGATCCATTCTTTAGCCAAACTCCCTCTCCTGAGTTCCAGATCCAAGTATTTATCTAGTCATCTAATCCATAATTACATCTTCTACTTGGATGTCTCATAATTCCAAAACCTCAGCAGATCCACAGTTGAACTTGTCACCCCTTAGTCCTTTCTGCTCCTCCGCTTGGAGTTCTCACCTCAGAGAATGGCTCCCCTTCTGGAGTCAGCTTGATTCCTGCCTCTCCATTATGACTCATACCCAGTCATTGAGTTTTGTAGTTCTTGACTTGTAAATATCTCTCAGGTTCATTCACTTACATCCATTTATATTAGTTTGCTAGAACTGACATAACAAAATACTGCGGAATGCATGGCTTAAAAAAGAGAAATTTATTTTCTCTTGATTCTGGAGCTTTGAAGTCCAGTGTTGGGAGTGTCAGAGCCAAGGCCCCTCTCTTGGGCTTGCCGACAGCCGCCCTTGTCTGCGTGGTCTTTCCCCTTGAGCTCACATCCGTGGTGTCTTGCTGTGTGTCTGTATTTCCTCTTCTTATGAGAACACCATTCTGATTGATTGAGACCTACACTAACAGCTTCATTTTACCTTAACTACCTCTTTAAAGGCCCTGTGTCCAAATGCAGTCACATTCGGAGGTACTGGGGGCTAGGGCTTCAACATCTGAGTTTTGGGGAACACAATTCAGCCTGTAACCATCCCAGTTCCACTTAATTTTGTCATTATCATCTCTTGCCTAGATTACTTGCAACCACCTATTTCCCTCCAGTTCTTTCCTTATTCTCCAGTTAGAGTGTCCTATATGTCTCATCACAACACCCTATATTTAAATATCTTCAGTGATTTTTTTTTTAACCACTTTAACCTGTTGTACAAGGCTCTTTTTGATCTGTCTTTGGTAAACTGCTCCAGCTTTATTTCTGGACAATTCCCCCTCCACCACACTCCTCATCAAGCCCATTTTCCAGCTATACGGATCTGCTTTCAGATTCTCTAAGGGACGTGCTCTACAGGCTCTGGGCCTCAGACACCCCTGTGTTTGTAGCTTAGTTCCAGTGTGAAATAATATTCTGTCCTTTGCTCACTCCATCATCTTGAGTCATTGTGCCATCCAATAACCTTTAATCACTTAATGGTAATTTAAGAAGTTCCAAGCATAGTATCAACGAGGGAATACTAAAAGAGGCCCCCAACATTTAACACCCAAGCAATTATCACAAATCTCTGAAACAAAAGTAAATATCATGCTACATCCTGTGGTATTTTCAGGGTTATAATCTAACTAATATGACAGTATTTTGCCTTTAGAACTTACAACACTAAGGAGATCTATGGAAGTCATTGGATCTCATTGTTTCAGAGATCTGCATAAATGTTATTCTTTAATATCCCTTGAAAAAATGATTCCGTATGTTTCTGGTTATCCAATTCCCATTTGATCAGATACACACTATTCCCTTAACTTGATGTCATGGCAAAAATCGTCAGGATCAGAAAGGAAGCATGATTTGTTAAAACAACCTTTTTAACAGCCTTGTAAAGAAGTGCTGGTAATTGATGGTTGACTCAGAATCTTTACCTGTTCTGCTGCTTCCATAGAGATACATCGGCCATAAAAGGAATGGAGCCTGGAGTGTTGTTTATTTGCCTGGTATAAATTATTAGTCACTTTTGGGAGAAAGGAGATTGCTATTTCTAAGGTTGCTGTGTGTACATTCAACCTAAAAGGCATCATTTTTTACTGGTTTTCAAAGCACTTGAAAAGATCTCACACTTATTTATCTTTTGGATTTTCTTTACATGCTTTTCCAATTATACTTAGAATGATCTTTATAGACTCTAAATTTATTGTGCTTCTCTTAGAGACAGTATTTTTATTTCTGGAAATTTAAGCTATGAAAATCATCCAAAAGGTAAAGATTCTGTACACAGATGTGTTCATTGCATCATTATAATCTGAACAATTGAAAAATTGGAAGGATACAAGTTTTTAAAATTAGGAAACACATTCATTAAAATTTGATAGATTAAATATGTTAAAGACATTTATGGAGAGGCTTATATATGGGGGGAACACTTCCTGTTATAATATTTTTGTAAAATTATATATTTTTTTTACAAAATTTTTTTTACAAAAGCGAAGATGGGAGGACGTATGTGAAGTGTTAAAACTATTTCTGGATCATAGAATTGTGAAGGATTGTTATTTTCTGTACTTCTCTGTTTTCTGACTTTTCTGCACTTGCTAATTTTTTTTATAATCCCTCAATACTTACTTTAAAAACTATATTTGAATAGTCCTTTTAATGGAATGGAAATTTTTTTATATTAATTTTTAGAAGTAGGGTGCAAACTATTAGTTTTGCCATGATTTTAGTTATGTAAAATAATTAAGATAATTGCCAAACTATCAAAAGTGGTTGCTTCTCAAGAGAGGATAATATTTGTTCCATATTTTTTTTGGAATTGCCCAATTTTTCCATGATATGTATACCTTTTTATATGTATAAGTAAAATCAATGAAAAATGCACACAACTATTTAAAATATATTGGGACCAATGCGTTTTAGATAGCAATGTGTAGAAGTAATCCTGAAATATATGTGGGGAAAAGAGAATTAAGGGATTTTATATGTAATATTCATAAACAATATTAGTTGTAAAGCAATTAATAGAGGTGGAGTAAGTCTCTAGCTTTTTCCTCATATTTTTATCATATATGTTTTAATCCCTACACCTATATTGTCAGGTTTCTCATGCATTTGAAGTTATATAAATGAAATTATGTTTGCATTCTGTTTGTACCTTGCTTTTTCCTTCAACATTATGTTTCTGAGGTTCAACTGTGTTGCTGCATGAAGTTGCAGTTCATTCATTTTCATTGCTGCATAGTGTTCCATTGGGTGATTATAGCACAATTTATCCATTTTATGTTTTGAGTTATTTTTTGCCAGTACAGAAATGCTAAATGAATATTCTTGTGAAATGTTCTCCAAGATATATATCAAAATATATAGATATATAGTCAGGAGTTAAATTGTTAGCTTATAGTGTATGCACATGCTTACACCTACTCCATGATGCCAAATTGCTTTCCAAATTATGTCCTCCAATTTTTGGGGGCCATTTTTATTGCCTCTTGTTAAGTGCTGCCATTTTTCTAATTAGATTGTCATTTCTGATTGATTTTCAGATATACTTTACATATATTTCATGCTAATATTTAAAAATATTAAAAATATCATCAAGTTTGTGGCTTGAATTTTCATTTTCTTTTTCTGATATTGTTTGATAAACTGAAATAGTTAATTTTATTATAATATCTAGTATATCAGCATTTGCCTTTCTGATTTGGGCTTTTTATGTTTAAGAAATCATTCCATGTCCTATGATGTTAAAGATATTCCATCTTATTTTCTTAAAATTTTACTGTTTTGTCTTTCATATTTAGTTCTTTAACACACAGAATTTTTTTTTGTGCATGGTATTAGCAAACATCTAATGGTATGGTAACTACGTATCTAGTGTTATTTTTTCCCCCGTTTTATCTTAGTCCCTTTTATTGAAAAGTCCATCCTTTTTCTATTGAGTTTCAATTCAGGTCTATAATGAATCAAGCTTCTATGTATCTTTGATTCAGGTTCTTTATACTGCTCCTGTCCTATTTGTCTTTCTCTAATCCATACCATCTTAAACTATAGCTTGATATATGTACTGCTTTATTTGTATTTTACATGTAATAAATCTTCGTATTTGGTAAGTTGGGTCTTGCTACTTTGTTTTTATTTTCATTTATGAGTGTCGTGGCTATTCTTGTTCTTTTGCTCTCCCATGGACACATTTTAGAATTAGCTTGTGATAAATGGATGTATGGTTGGACAGACAGACATAGTCACCACCCCCCAGAATAGCCATTAATTCCATACTTGTCGTGGCATTGATCCTAGAGGTCAGTTGGGCAATGTTGACGTCCATACAGGACATGATCTTTCAGTGTATGAGCATCGTGTCTCTTCATTTAATTTTATTCTTTCTTCTTCTTTTTTATTTCTTTCTTTCTATTTATCCCCTAATCCAGGACACCCCCTACCATCACCAATTGAATGGGTGCTTTGATTTATTTTTTCTAATTAGTAATAAGTATAAGCATGTCTTCATATTTTTGCTGCTCATTAAGGTTTCCCTTTCATGAAGTTCTTATCTACATCTTTATGTGATTTCTGGTTGGTTTCTATATTTGCAGAAATTCTTTATATAATTAGATATTGATTATATCTCCCTATATGCTTTCTCTCAATTTCTATTATATTGTTAAAAGAACAGAAATCTTTAATGCTTTAATGTTGTATCCATCGATTTTCACCTAACAGTTTGAGTTTGGTGTCTCATTTAAGAAGTCTTCATGCACTGGAGTTCACAAACATATCCTCTTATATTTATTGGCTTCATACTTTTCTCTCTTATATTTAGGTCTTGAAAACTTTCTATATAATGTAGGATTGATATATAATATTAATTTTCATTATATAATGAGCCTGACTTCCTAATATCAACTACTATACAGTCTATTTGTTCCTCCCCGAGAACTCAATTTTCAGCTTGTTGCAAGTGGAACTTTTGTTCTGTTAAGTTTTTTTCTTCATAATTACATATAGTTTTTATTACTGTGGTCTTTTTTGTTATGTGTTAAAGTGTGGTATGGAGAGAATCCCTCTTTTATTTTCTAACTTGATATATCTATTCAGGGGTACACACACACACACATCATGAAATAAGTTTATTAAATTCTTAAAAAGATAAAGCTGAATTTTGGATAGTCTTACATTTAATTTATAGATAAACTTAATTTTGGGAGTATTGATTTTAGGAGTATCTACAGGTCTAATTTGCTCCATCCACAAATATGTTATCCATTTATTAAAGTCCTTCTGAAAATCTTTTAGGAAATTTAAAAGATTTTCTCTGTAGGTTTTATGTAATTTTGGCTAACTTACTTCCTTTGTACTTTTATTTGTTCACTATAATGAATAGTATCTTATTTTTTAAATGAAATTTTCTAGCTTGTTATTAGTGGTTTAGGAACATTTTTATATTTTGTAAGTTAACTTGTATTTGGAAACCTTGCTAAACTATTAATTCAGAGTTTTTTTTTGTTGATTCTAATGGTTTTCCATGCAGATGATGTCTCTTTTACAGATAACAAGTTTGCTTTTTTACTTTCCGATTCTTATACCTTTTAATATTAACAATGATAATAATTGTCTTGTTTCTGAATTTAAAAATCATATTGAAAATTTCTTTAAGTATGATATTTTCTGTAGTATTTGTCCATCATCTATCAAATTTAGGAATATTTTGTTACTTCTATTTTCTTTGGTTTTATCATATAAACCTGTTGATATAGTCATGAATTGTCTGTTGGAATCTTCCTTAATTTCTTCTTTTCCATTTAGTTTTCTTTAATTTTTTAAACAAAGCTTTACATTTTTAAAATAAAGGTATTGCATATATTTTGTTAAATTTATTCCTAACTATTCTGTGTTTTTATGCTTATTTGAAGTAGTACCTTTATTACATCTTACTAGTCCTTGTTGCTCGTGTTTGGAAATGCAATTGATTTATGTACATTGATTTTGTTTTCAGCAACTTTTCTAACATGTTTTATTAATCCTAGTAACAAATAAAGTGTGCTTAGCATTCACTGCACCTTATTTATTTTGTCTTTTCTGTTTGACTTTTGGAATCACAGTTTTCTGTGCACAGTTGATTGGAGTGATTGGTATTATGGTCCTTCTAGGACTTTGAGGCCTCTGAGGAAATCCTTACAGGTGCATTTTCTTACTTGCAGAACCTGAACACTAACTGTTGCAACAAATACATCATTTGCTGTGTTTTGCCCTTAACTATTTTTATTCTATAGGTAGTTGTATTGAAGGATGTGCCTTGCATATAGTTCTGCTTCTTTGTTCTGTTTAACATTTACTGAGTTTTTATTGTGGCTAAATGCTGGTCCTGATAGTGGGCTAGGTGCCAGGGATACAAGATGGTAAAGTCAATCCCTGCTTTCCAGTAACTTAAGAGTCTTGTGGATTTTCACAGATTTGTTCCTGATTAATTCTGTATTGCAAAGTATAACTTTGAGCAATGTTTGAATTATGTTTGGCACTGTTGTTACATCAACTCTTTACTGATGATGTGGAGAGCATCCTTTTTCTGCTTGCACTATGTGGTTTGGAAAGGCTGCTGTTCTTAGGTGTGCAGTGATTTTTCCATCAGGGACTTCTCTCTGGACATTGACCATTGTAATGTTAATAAGAGTATGGTCAGGGAATTGTTGCTTTCTTTGAGCCCATCATAATGCTTTTCATTTCTTAAGCAGTGTCCCTATTTGACCTCACCTTAAATCAGTTTCCTTAAGCTAAAAATAAAAGATTTGGGGAAATTATTACCTTCTTTCATATAATAGAATATCATGCAGCACCTAAAAACATTTTCAAGGAATTTTTAATGCCAGGTGAAATTGTGCATGATAAAATACTAAGCCAAGTTAGCAAGCCAAACTATTGCAGTATAATCGTGTTAATATTCATTGAGAAATGAATTGAGAAATGAGTGTGTCTTGGTCTTCTTCTGTTTCTGTCAGCTCAGGTTCTCTAATTTTCACATACTATTTTGACAATTGGAAGGAAATCTTTCTTTTGAAGTATCATTGATATACAATCTTACATTGGTAACAAATATACAACACAGTGGTTTCACAATTACCCAGATTATTAATCCTCATCCCCTCTAGTGTGGTTACTATCTGTCAACATAGGAAGATGATACAGAATCAGTGACTGTATTCTCGATGCTGTACTATCTCCATGACCAACTGATAATGATTGAGGATTTTGTGCTCCCTTGCCCTCTTCGGCCACCCACACCAACCTCTCCCCCACAGTAAGCAGTAGTCATGTCTCAGTGTCTATGAGCCTGCTACTGTTTTGTTCATTCTGTTTTGCTTTGTTTTTATATTCCACAATAAGTGAAAATCATATGGTAGTTGTTTTTCTCTGCCTGGCTTATTTCACTGGGCATTAATACCCTCTAGGTCCATCCATATTACTGCAAATGGCAGGATTTCTTGTGTGTGTGTGGCTAGTATTCTGTTGTGTATATGTGCCACCTCTTCTTTATCCATTCATATTTTGATGGACACTTAGGTTGCTTCTATATCTTGGCTATTGTAAATAATGCAGTGATAAACAGCAGTGCATATATCTTTTTGAATTAGGGATTTTGTTTTCTTTGGGTAAATTCCTAGAAGCTGTGTTACTGGGTCGAATGGTATTTTTAGTTTCTGGAAGAATCTTCATACTGCTTTCCACAGTGGCTGCACCAATTGACATTCCCACCAACAGTGTCGGAAGGTTCCCATTTCTTCACATCATTCTAAGTGGTGTGAGGTGATATCTCATTGTGGTTTTTATTTGCATTTCACTGATAATTAGTGATGTGAAGCATCTCTTCACGTGCCTGTTGCCCAACTGCATTTCTTCTTTGGAGAAATGTCTGTTCAGCTCCTCTGCCCATTTTTTAATCAGGTTGTTATTTTGGTGTTGAGGTGTATGAGTTCTTCATATATTTTGGATGTTAACCCCTTACCAGATACATCATGTACAAATATATTCTCCCATACTGTAGGATGCCTTTTTGTTCTGCAGATAGTGTCCTTTGCTGTACAGAAGCTTTTTAGTTTGTTGTAGCCCCACTTGTTCATTTCTGATTTTGTTTTCCTTGCATGAAGAGATATATCCAGGAAAAGACTGCTCATACTTATATTCAAGAAATTTTCACCTATGTTTTCCTCTAAGAGTTTTACTGTTTCATGTCTTATATTCAGGTCTTTGATCCATTTTGAGTTTACTTTTGTGTATGGAGTTAGACAGTAATCCAATTCTATTCTCTTGCATGTAGCTGTCCAGTTTTCCTAACGACAGTTATCGAAGAGGCTGTTTTTTCCCCATTGTATATCCATGGCTCATTTATTGTATATTAATTGACCATATTTGTTTGGCTATGTGGGCTCTCTGTTCGGTCCCATTGATCTATGGGTCTGTTCCTATGCCAGTACCATATAGTTTGATTACTGTAGCTTTGTAGAAGAGCTTGCAGTCAGTGAGCATAATTCCCCCAGTTTTGTTCTTTCTCAGGATTACTTTGGCTATTCAAGGTCTTTTGTTGTTCCATATGAATTTTAGAACGATTTATTCAAGTTCATTTAAAAATTCTGTTGGAATTTTGATAGGGATTGCATTGAGTCTGTAAATTGCTTTGGGCAGGATGACCATTTTGACAATATTAATTTTCCCTATCCATGTGCATGGGATAGATTTCCATTTATTTGTATCTTCTTTAATTTTTCTCATTAGTGTCTTATAGTTTTCAGAGTACAGATCATTAACTTCTCTGATTATGTTTATTCCTAGGTATTTTATTCTTTTAGATGAAATTGTTAATGGAATTGTTTTCCTGATTTCTCTTTTTGCTTGTTGGTTGTTATATATAGGAATGCAACAGATTTCTGTGTATTAATTTTGTATCCTGCAACTTTGCTGAATCCAGTTGTTAGTTCTTACAGTTTTCTGATAGAAACTTTAGGGTTTTCTTTGTATAATATGTCATCTACTAATAGTGACAGTTTAACTTCTTCCTTACCAAGTTGGGTGCATTTTATGTCTTTGTGTTGTCTGATTGTTGTGGCTAGGACCTACCATACTATGTTGATTAAAAGTGGTGAGAGTAGTTATACTTGTCTCGTTCCTGATCTTAGAGGAAAAGCTTTCAGCTTTTCACCATTAAGGATTATGCTAGCTGTGGGTTTGCTGTATAAGGCCTTTATTATGTTGTGGAATGTACCCCCTACCCCCTATGCTCATTTTGTTGAGAGTTTTTATCATGAATGGATGTTGAATTTTGTCAAATGCTTTTCAGCATATATGGGATGGTCCGCAGTTTTAATTCTTCTTTTTGTTAATGTGGTATATGATATTGATTGATATATGTATATTGTACCATCCTTATATCCCTGGAGTAAATTCCACTCGATCATGATGGATGATCCTTTTGATGTATTTTTGAATTTGATTTACTAATATTTTGTTGAGGATTTTTGCATCTATGTTCATCAGGGATATTAGTTTATAATTTTCTTTTATTCTGGTGTCTTTGTCTGGTTTTGGTATTAGAGTGATGCTGACCGCATAGAATGAGATAGAAAGTATTCACTCCTCTTCTTTTTTTGGAATACATTAAGAAGGATGTATATTAGCTCTTCTTTAAATGTTTGATAAAATTCAGTGGTGAAGACATCTGGTCCAAGAATTTTGTTCTTAGGTAGTTTTTGATTACCAATTCATTTCATTGCTGGTAACTGGTCTGTTCAGATTTCTGTTTCTTCCTGGGTCAGTCTTGGAAAAATTTTTCTAGGAATTGACCATTTCTTCTAGGTGTTCAATTTATTGGCATATACTTTTTCATGGTATTCTCTAATAATTATTTGCATTTCTGTTGTATCTGTTTTGACTATTCCTTCTTTGTTTCTGATATTGTTTATTTGTGTACTCTCTTTTTTTCTTGATGGGTCTGGTTAGGGGGTTATCTATTTTGTTTATTTTCTCAAAGAACCAGCTCCTGGTTTCATTGATTTTTTTCTATTGTTTTATTTATTTCTGCTCTGATCTTTATTATATCCCTCCTTCTACTGAGTTTGAGTTTCATTTGTTCTTTTTCTAGTTTCATTAATTTGGAGTTTGAATGGCATTTGGGATTGTTCCTGTTTCTTGAGGTAGGCCTGTATTGCTGTATACTTTTCTCTTAGTACTGCATTTGCAGCATCCTACAAGTTTTGGACTGCTGAATTTTTGTTTTCACTTGTCTCTGTGTATTGCTTGATTTCTGTTTTAATTTGTTCATTGACCATTGATTGTTTAGAAGCATGTTGTTTAGCCTGCGTGTGTTTATAGGGTTTTTGTTTTCTGTGTGTAATTTATTTCTAACTTCATACCATTGTGGTCTGAGAATCTGCTTAATACAATTTCTATCTTTTTAAATTTATTGAGGCTGTTTTTTTGGCCTAGTATATGATCTATTCTGGAGAACATTCCATGTACACTTGAGAAAAATGTGTGTCCTGCTGCTGTTAGGTGGAGTGCTCTGTACATATCTGTTAAGTCCATCTGATCTAATGTATTGTTCAATATCTCTGTTTCCTTTTTTATTTTCTGTCTGGTTGATCTATTGATGTACATGGTGTGTTGAAGTCTCCTAAAATGAAGGTGTTGTAATCTTTTTCCCCCTTTAATTCTGTTAGTATTTGTTTTACATAGTTAGGTGTTCCTATGTTGGGTGAATAAATATTTATAATGGTTATATCCTCTTGTTGGACTGGTCCCTTAATTATTATGTAATATCCTTCTTTGTCTCTTGTTACTTTTTTTGTTTTGAAATCTATTTTGTTGGATATAGTACTTGTACTCCTGCTTTTTTTCCCTATTATTTGCATGAAATATCTTTTTCCATCCCTTCACTTTTAGTCTGTGTATGTCTTTGGGTCTGAAATGAGTCTCTTGTGGGCAGCATATAGATGGGTCTTGTTTCTTTATCCGTTCTTCCACTCTGTGTCTTCTGATTGGTGCATTCAGTCCATTAACATTTAAGGTGATTATTGATAGGCATGTACTTACTGCCATCAATTGTTTTCTGGTGTTTTTATAGTTCCTCCTGTTCCATCCTTCCTCTTTTATACTATTCTCTTGTTATTGGTAGGTTTTCTTTAGTGTTGTGATTGGATTTCTTTTTTTAAATCTTTTGTTTTAATTTCTTTTGTTTATCTATTATAGGCTTTAGATCATGGTTACCATAAGGTTCAAGGAAAGCTTCCTGACTGTATAATAGTCCATATTAGGTTGCTGATTATTCTATTTCAAACACAATCTAAAACTACTTCTTTCATTTTTTCTTCTTCCTTCTCCACTTTTATTTTTTCTTCTTCTTCCTTCTCCACACTTTATGTAGTAGACGTCATAATCTTCACTTTGTATCCCTTGACTGATTTTGCTTATAGTTGGTTTTACTACTTTTGTTTAATTTTGTACTTGCTAAGTAATTAATTGGTCTACTACCTTTACTTTATGTTTATTTTCACTTGTGAAAACTATTTAGCCTTAGAAACATTTTCTTCTACTGCAGTCCTTTTACAGGATACGTAATGTTGATTTAGTGGTTATAAACTCCATGAACTTTCGTTCATAAACAGAATTGTTTAATCTGTTTCAAATGTGAATGATAATCTTGCTGGGTAGAGGATTCTTGGTTGAAGGTCCTTTGGTTTCAGTACATTAAATATTTCATGCTACTCCCTTCTGGCCTGTAAATTTTCTGCTGAGAAATGTGCAGATAGCCTGATGGGGTTGCCTTTATAAGTAATCTTTTTTTCTCTTTCTGACTGCTTTCAATGCTCTCTCCTTTTGTCATTTTAATTGTTATATGTCTTATTATTTTCTTCCTAGGATTCCTTTTGTTAGGGGCTTTTTCTGTTTTCATGACCAGTATGTTTATTTCCTTCCCCAGGTTGGGGAAATTTTCAACAATTATTTCCTCAAAGAGACTTTCTATCTCTTTGTCTCTCTCTTCTCCTTCTGGAACCCCTATTATGTAAATATTGTTTTGTTTGGATTGGTCACAAAGCTCTCTTATCATTCTTTCATTCTAGAGATCCTTTTTTTCTCTCTGTTCCCTAGCTTCATTGTATTCCTATTCTTTAATTCCCATCTCATTGATTGTCTCCTCTGCTTGCAGCAATCTATTACTCATTCCCTCTATTGTACCTGTCATTTCATTTACAATGTTCTTTGGCTCTGAGTGGCTCTTTTTCAGGTCTTGTATCTCTTCGTTGAAGACCTCCCTGAGATCTTCAATACTTTTCTGCAGATCCGTGAGCATATTTATGACTTTTACTTTGAAATCTTTATCAAGAAGATTTGTAATTTCCACTTTGTTTAGCCCTCTTTCTGGTGTCTTATCCTGTAGTTTTGTTTGGAACAAATTCCTCTACCTCTTCATTTTGTTATCATTTCTGTATTGTGTATTTCTTCCTTTGTGTTAGATAGATCTGCTATACTTCCTGGTCTAGAAAGTTATGAATTTATGAAAAGGTGTGCCCAGAAGCTCAAGGTTTTTTACTGTCCGGTGCCTAGTTTTCCTTTGCAGAGGAGCCCCAGTTGCTGTTGGTGGGCAATGGGCGGGGCCGCCTTTCTGTCTGTCTGCTGGCAGTGGTCTCAGTCCACTGGGGCTGGCAGGTTGCCTTAGCTGGACCTTTGTGATCAGAGCAGTGGCTTCTGCTGGGATCATTGTGGGCAGGGCCACCCTCTGCCTGCCTCAAAGTGATGGCAGGTACACCCTGCAGCAAGGCAGGGTGGTTGCACATTCCCGGGCAGGGCAGGGCTCAGGGACTACTGTGGGCATAGGCTGTGCTGCAGCATTGAATTGCACGGGTGCCCCCTGGTGGTGGTGAGGCATGCAGCACCAGGCTTGGCAGCCCAAGGGGAGGAAGGAGCTCTCAGAGCTGGCTCCTGCAGGCACCTCCCCCAATTGGGCTGAGACAGGGCTGAGAAAGCTGGAGAGCCTCCTTCTCCCTGATAGGCAGCAAAGTCTGATGCTGCTGAGCCAAGTGGCCTGGCCTGCCAGTGGTGTGCAGGGAAGTGCCTCAGGGCAGGGCAGCCAAGGAGGGGACTGGAACATCTGGGGCTCCCAAGAGTTCCCAATCTGTTGGGCCGTGGGAGGGCTGGGGTGGTATGCCTACCTGCACTTTCCTCTGTGGAGAGAGCTCTGTCCAACCCTCGCCCCTCTGGCTCCCCTTCCACTGCTGGCAAGTCTTTCAAGCTGCCACCTCTGCTTTGTGTCTCAGTGGGACCAGTGGAGTGTGCCTGTTCTCTGTAAGTGGCTGGAGTCTCAGCCTCCAAACTGTTCCAACTGTCCCTGGTGTGTAGCCCTGCTAATCACCAGACCCTAGGCAATGTGGACTTGTGCTCCCGGAGCAGATCTCCAGGACCAGGCGTGTAGAGTTCCTGAGCACCTATTCCCTTCCTGTCCTTTACCTCTTCCTCCCGTCTGTGGATGGGATGGGGGAAGGGCTTGGGTCCTGCTCAGTTGTGGCTCTGCCCCTTTCCCCCTCTCTGTATGGTCTCCTCCTCCCCAGGTGCAGGTGGTCTGCTCGGCAGTCCTCAGGTCGTTTCAGGGTCGGTTGTATTTGCTGTAGTTGCTTCCTTGGTGTGTGTGTGAAGGGGGTTTCTGCCTGGTCTTCCTACTCTGCCATCTTAAAATGGAGGGAAATTATCTTTTAAAAAGTATTATTTTTTTAAAAATCACACATGTACAAATACACCCTGTGGGATTAAATATGAGACATTATAGGGTTGTTTCCTTCAGAACTTAAAACATTTTAAACCAATTTTAAACAATTCTCTCTTGGTTTTTCCATTTGAAGTCAATCACACATGGGTGTTAGGGTTGCTGGAGGTAGGCTGACAAACAGTGAGAAGGTAGTGTGAAGCCGTATGAGAACATCTGGGTGCAAAATCAGTGTTAGGTAGAATCATACTGATGGTGACTGGTTTGGTAGTCATCGATGGACGGATAAGTGGCAGAGCCTGAATCTCAGGGTTCAGACTTTACTGGAGGGTTGTGGCTCTGGAAGTAATTATACCTGAGAAGGAAGGCCGAAAGAAAGCCATTCTTCATCCCTGGGGGTGTAGGCCAGAGAGCCAAGGTACCAGGGAGTTTTGTAGGTGGATATACCAAGGAGTTCTCTAGGTATCTAGGTCAGTGTCTTACTGAACTAGTCCCTGAATTAAAGCTTAATCATCAAGAAGAAATTAAGAGCCAAACCACTGGTAGGGCTTGATCCTGATCTGCCACGACACAGGCTTCTTCATTCTAACCGCATCCCAATCTGCCTGCCCCTGCTGGCTACCCACTACACACACCCCTGATAAAATCCATCTGGAGTCTGAGTAGGCGGTGTGTTAATGCTATAAGCAGAATGCCATTTTCATTGCTGCTGTAATAACCTCTGACCTTCTAGTATGAAGCCGTTTCCTTCTCCTGGCGAACTGCCTGTAGAAAAGTATATTTGCTGAATTGCTGAAATGAAACAAAAACCCCTGTAGAGCAGAAGTATTTAAAAGTCCCTGTCCATACAGCAGCACATTTTTGAGATGAAGTCTTTGATGCTTTGAAATTAAGCTTTGGTGATAAACCTAGGGAGTCATGCCCTTTCTCAGGCACCTGATCTCAGGCAGATCATGTAACTATTCCAAGCCTCCGTATTTGTAAAAATAAAATCATGATATATTTTATCCTGGCTGTGAAGTCCTAAGTCAAAAGATAATAATGTATGTGAAGCACCTGGGACACAGTAAGTGTTTATATAAATATTAGGTATTTTTTTCTGGGCAAGTTACCAAAAGATTGTGTTGGAGTTAGTGTTGGGTGTTGGAGAATATAAGTGGGGTAAAGTGTGGTATTCATTAAGTAGTGTGCCCATTCAGATGTTGTACGTTTCCCTTTCAAGCTTTTAAAGGAAAAATGGAAATAGGTCGGCCCCTGAACCTGGTTTATTTGTAATCTGAGAAAAAAAGGATCCCAATCTAAAATAGTATTCTATTCTGCAATGTATAGCAATAGATATTTACATAAATAAAATGCAAAAATAACACGATAGTTTAATATTCAATCAAATTAATTGCATAGTTTTCTCACCTAGTTTGTTTCTTTCCCCATACAGGCCCACTGTCTGTGAAAATATATCCAGTAGTTTTTTTCAGTTTCTCAAGCCTTTTAAAGGGCATTCAAGGGTTACATAGCCTCATGGGTCAGAATTTTGGGGACATTGCAAGTGGACATAATATCCATATTTCTTACACTGACTTTAAAATTCTCAGTTGCTCCCATCTGAATTTCCAGGGCGATTCTCCATTCCATTCCGATTGCTTTAAGCTCTGCGCTGATCACATCTCTGCCCTCTCTGCCTTCCACCTTTCTGAATCTTGTACTAGTTTCTCTATGACTTGTGATCTGATTGCTCAAATATACATCAATCTTTCTGAACTTACATAGCACTTATATTGCCTTTTTTTTTACTGTGATTTCTCCTGTTTAATATTTGCCTTTTCATGTGTATGTCTTTTTACCCTCTCATATAGACAATAGGTAGATTTTTTTTTTGAGAGTAGTCATTGTCCCTATGCAATTTTTTTGATTTAGTACACAGTGTTTTTTTTATTTTGATATCATTAATATACAATTACGTGAGCAACATTGTGGTTACTAGATTCCCCCGTTATCAAATCCCCACCACATACCCCATTACAGTCACTGTCCATCAGTGTAGTAAGATGCTAGAGAGTCACTACTTGTCCTCTCTGTGCCATTCTGCCTTCCCCATGCCCCCCAAGCTACATTATGTTTGCTAATTGTAATGTCCCATATTTCACTTACCTCTCCCTTCCCACCCCACCCCCTAACCCCCAGACCCATTCCCTTTGGCAACTGTTAGTCCATTCTTGGGTTCTGTGAGTTTGCTGCTGTTTTGTCCCTTCAGATTTTGCTTTGTTCTTAGGGTCCACAGATGAGTGAAATCATTTGGTACTTGTCTTTCTCTGCCTGGCTTATTTCACTGAGCATACTACCCTCTAGCTCCATCCATGTTGTTGCAAATGGTAGGATTTGTTTTCTTCTTATGGCTGAAAAATACTCCATTGTGTATATGTACCACATCTTCTTTATCCATTCATCTACTGATGGACACTTAGGTTGCTTCCATTTCTTGGCTATTGTAAATAGTGCTGTGATAAACATAGTGGTGCATATGTCTTTTTGAGACTGGGAAACTGCATTCTTAGGGTAAATTCCTAGGAGTGGAATTCCCGGGTCAAATGGTATTCCTATTTTTGGTTTTTTGGGGAACCTCCATACTGCTTTCCACACTGGTTGAACTAGTTTACATTCCCACCAGCAGTGTAGGAGGGTTCCCCTTTCTCCACATCCTCTCCATCATTTGTTGTTCTTAGTATTTTCTATGTTGGACATCCTAACTGGTGTGAGGTGATATCTCATTGTGGTTTTAACTAGGATTTCCCTGATAATTAGCGATGCGGAGCATCTTTTCATGTGCCTCTTGGCCATCTGAATTTCTTGTTTGGAGAATTGTCTGATCATATCCTCTGCCCATTTTTTAATAGGGTTATTTGCCTTTTGGATGTTGAGGAGTGTGATTCTTTATATATTTTGGATGTTAACCCCTTGTCAGATATGTCATTTACAAATACATTCTCCAATACTGTAAGATGCCTTTTTGTTCTGCTGATAGTGTCCTTTGCTATATAGAAGCTTTTTAGCATAATGTAGTTTCATTTGTTCATTTTAGCTTTTGTTTCCCTTGCCCGAGGAGATGCGTTCAGGAAAAAGTTGCTCATGTTTATATTCAAGAGATTTTTGCCTATGTTTTCTTATAAGAGTTTTACGGTTTCATGACTTACATTCAGGTCTTGGATCCTTTTCGCATTTACTTTTGTGTATGGGGTTAGACAATAATCCAGTTTCATGCTCTTGCATATAGCTGTCCAATTTTACCAAGACCAGCTGTTGAAGAGGCTGTCATTTCCCCATGGTATATCCATGGCTTCTTTATCGTATATTAATTGACCATATATGCTTGGGTTAATCTCTGGAGTCTTTATTCTTTTCCACTGGTCTATGGGTATGTTCTTGTGCCAGTACCAAATTGTCTTGATTACTGTGGCTTTGTAATAGAGCTTGAAGTTGGGAAGCGAGATCCCCCCCTGCTTTAGTCTTCTTTCTCAGGATTGCCTTGGCTATTCGGGCCTTTGTGGTTCCATATGAATTTTAGAATTATTTCCTCCAGTTCGTTGAAGAATGCTATTGGTATTTTGATAGGGATTGCACTGAATCTGTAGATTGCTTTAGACAGTATAGCCATTTTGACTATTAATTCTTCCTACCTAAGAGCATGGGATGAATTTCCATTTATTAGTGTCCTCTTTAATTTGTCTTTTAAGAATATCTTGTAGTTTTCAGGGTATAGGTCTCTCATTTCCTTGGTTATGTTTGTTCCTAGGTATTTTATTCTTTTTGATGAATTGTGAATGGAATTGTTTTCCTAATTTCTCTTTCTGCTAGTTCACCTTTAGTGTATAGGAATGCAACAGATTTCTGTGTATTCGTTTTGTATCCTGCAACTTTGCTGAATTCAGGTATTAGTTCTAGTTGCTCTGGAGTGGATTCTTTAGTGTTTTTTATGTACAATATCATGTCATCTGCAAACAGTGACAGTTTGGCTTCTCCCTTACCAATGTGGATGCCTTTTATTTCTGTGTGTTGCGTGATTGCCGTGGCTCGGACCTCCAGAACTATATTGAATAAAAGCGGGGAGAAAGGGCATCCTTGTCTTGTTCCCTATCTTAGGGGAAAAGCTTTCACCTTCTCGCTATTAAGTATAGTGTTGGCTGCAAGTTTGTCATATATGGCCTTTATTATTATTATTATGTTGAGGTACTTGCCCTCTATACCCATGTTATTGAGAGTGTTTATCATGAATGTATGTTGAATTTTGTCGAATGCTTTTTCAGCATCTGTGGAGATGATCATGTGGTTTTTGTTCTTCTTTTTGTTGATGTGGTGGATGATGTTGATGGATTTTTAAATGTACCATCCTTGCATCCCTGTGATGAATCCCACTTGGTCATGGTGTGTGATCCTCTTGATGTATTTTTGAATTTGGTTTGCTAATATTTGATTGAGTATTTTTGCATCTATGTTCATCAGGTATATTGATCTGTAGTTTTGTTTTTCTGTGGTGTCTTTGCCTTGTTTTGGTATTAGAGTGATGCTGGCTTCATAGAATGAGGTTTGAAGTATTCCCTCCTTTCTATTTTTTGGAAAACTTTAAGGAGAATGGGTGTTATGTCTTCTCTAAATGTCTGGATAAAATTCAGTGGTGAATCCGTCTGCTATGGGGGTTTTGTTCTTTTGTAGTTTTTTGATTACTGATTCAATTTCATTGCTGGTAATTGGTTTGTTTAGATTCTCTGTTTCTTCTTGGGTCAGTCTTGGAAGATTGTATTTATCTTGAAAGTTGTCCATTTCTTCTAGGTTATCCAGTTTGTTAGCATATAGACTTTCATTGTATTCTCTAATAATTCTTTGTATTTCTGTGGTGTCTGTTGTGATTTTTCCTTTCTCATTTCTGATTCTGTTTATGTGTGTAAGATTCTCTTTTTTTCTTAATAATTGTCTGGCTACGAGTTTATCTATTTTCTCAAAGAACCAGCTCTTGGATTCATTAATTTTTTTCTATTGTTTCAGTCTTCTCAATTTTATTTATTTATTCTCTGATCTTCATTAAATCCCTCCTTCTGCTGACTTTGGGCTTCATTTGTTCTTCTTTTTCCAGTTTCAATAATTGTGAATTTAGACTATTCATTTGGGATTGTTCTTCCTTCTTTAAATAGGCCTGGATTGCTATTTACTTTCCTCTTTGAACTGCCTTCACTGCGTTCCACACAAGTTGGGGTGTTGTGCTGTTGTTTTCATTAGTCTCCATATATTGCTTGATCCCTGTTTTAATTTGATCATTGATCCATTGATTATTTAGGAGCATGTTGTTAAGCCTCTGTGTGTTTGTGTGCCTTTTTGTTTTCTTTGCAGAATTCATTTCTAGTTCCATACCTTTGTGATCTGAGAAGTTTGTTGGTACAATTTCAGTATTTTTGAATTTACTTAGGCCTTTTTTGTGGCCTAAGTATGTGGTGTATTCTGGAAAATGTTCCATGTGCACTTGAGAAGAATGTGTATCCTGCTGCTTTTGGGTGTAGAGTTCTGTAGATGTCTGTTAGGTCCATCTGTTCTAGTGTGTTGTTCAGTGCCTCTGTGTCTTTACTTATTTTCTGTCTGGTTGATCTGTCCTCTGGAGTGAGTGGTGTGTTGACGTCTCCTAAAATGAATGCATTGCTTTCTATTTCCCCCTTTAATTCTGTTTGTATTTGTTTCACATATGTAGGTGATCCTGTGTTGGGTGCATAGATATTTATAATAGTTATATCCTCTTGTTGGACTGACCCGTTTATCATTATGTAACGTCCTTGTCTCTTATAACCTTCTTTGTTTTGAAGTCTATTTTGTCTGATACAAGCACTGCAACTCCTGCTTTTCTCTCCCTAGTAGTTGTATGAAATATATTTTTCTATCCCTTCACTTCTAGTCTGTGTATGTCTTTGGGTTTAAAGTGAGTCTCTTGGAGGCAGCATATAGATGGGTCTTGCTTTTTTATCCATTCTGTGACTCTGTGTCTTTTGATTGGTGCATTCAGACCATTTATATTTAGGGTGATTATCGATAGATATGTACTTACTGCCATTGCAGGCTTTAGATTTGTGGTTACTAAAGGTTCAAGGTTAACTTCCTTAGTATCTAGGAGTCTAACTTTACTCACTCAGTATGCTGTTACAAACACAACATAAAGGTTCTTCTCTTTTTCCTCGTTTTCCTTCCTCCTCCATTCTTTATATGTTAGGTATCATATTCTGTACTCTGTCTATCCCTTGACTCAGTTTTGGGGTAGGTGATTTAATTTTGCATCTGCTCAGTATTAATTGTTCTACTTTCTTTACTGTGGTTTTATTTTCTCTGGTGACAGCAATTTAGCCTTAGGAACACTTCCATCTACAGCAGTCCCTCCAAAATACACTGTAGAGATAGTTTGTGGGAGGTAAATTCTCTCAGCTTTTGCTTATCTGGAAATTGTTTGATCCTTCAAATTTAAATGATAATCTTGCCAGATAAAGTATTCTTGGTTGGAGGCCCTTCTGCTTCACTGCATGAAATACATCATGCCACTGCCTTCTGGCCTGTAAGGTTTCTGCTGAGAAGTCTGATGATGACCTGGTGGGCCTTCCTTTGTATGTGATTCTATTTCTCTCTGACTGCTTTTCAGTCTGTCCTCACCCTTGATCTTTGCCATTTTAATTACTGTGTCTTGGTGTTGTCTTCCTTGGGTGCCCCAGCAGAATAAATTTCATGTTTAGGGCTGCAGCTTATACACACACACACAAAAATCACACGTATACCAGTCTGGGGCAGGAAAGGGCCTGTGCAGGCTACCTTTTCCTGCCCCAGTGAGTGCGAGGAGGGGCTGGTATCTGGGAGCACGGGTCTAGGCCCCGGGGTGACGCCCCACCGCACACCCGCCGTGATGGGATCAGACCGTCAGACCGGCGCAGGCCTGTTCTGGGCATGCGCGAGCCCGCCGCTCTCCCCAGCCAGGAGGCCGAGGCCTCAGTGAGGGGAAAGCGTGGCGTACGTGACTGCCTGGAGCGTGGTCTCTGCGGGAAGAAGGTGGCCAGCCGGGCCTTCCCAATATCAGAAAGTAAGGAGCCGTCAGGCGGGAGACCACCTGGATGGGAACCCACCCTGGAGTAAACACCTGGCGGCCTCCGTGTGGGACCCAGGCCGCTGTTCTCTACTCTCTGCGCCGCGGAACCGAGGACGCCGACTGCGTACCGCCCAAGCCCACCTGCGTTTGTGCCCACGTCCGGCCCACCGCCTTCCGTGGCCCCAGTGAGTCGCCTCCCAGCCTGGGAGGGGGTTGAGGTGGGAGCCGGGCGCAGAATCCAAGAGGTCTTGGAAGCTGGGCAGTGACAGAGTTTAATAAAAATTGCCATTCTAAATGGTGTGACCTGATACTCACTGTAGTTTTCATTTGCATTTCCCTTATGATTACTGATGTGGAGCATCTTTTCATGTCTATTGTTAGCCATTTGCATTTCTTCTTTGGAGAAATGTCTGTTCAGGTCCTCCACCCGTTTTTTAATTGGGTTATTTGTTGGGTATTGAGGCATGTAAGTTCTTTATGTATTTTAGATGTTAACCTCTTAATGGATATATAATTTACAAATATATTCTCCCATATAGTAGATTGCCTTTTCATTCTGCTGATGGTTTCCTTTGTGGTGCGAAAGCTTTTTACTTTGATGTAGTCCCACTTGTTTACTTTTACTTGTTTCCTCTGCCCAGAGAGATGTATCCAGAAATTTCTCATGGTTATGTTCATAAGAGCCTTGCCTATGTTTTCTTCTAAGAGTTTTATGGTTTCATGTCTTGCCTTTAGGTTTTTAATCCATTTAGAGTTTACTTTTGTGTATGGTGTAAGAAAATGATCCATTTTCCTTCTTTTTGCACAGTGTTTTTTGGTGTCCAGTTTTCCCAGAAACATTTGAAGAGAGAGTGTCTTTTCCCCATTGTGAATTCTTGCCTCCTTTGTCAATGCCAAATTGACCATATAGGCCTGGGTTTATTGCTGGGTTTTCTATTCTGTTCCATTAGTCTTGGTATCTGTTTTTGTACAAGTACCATACTGTTTTGATAACAGTAGCCCTGTACTCCAGTTTGAAATCAGGGGGTGTGGTATCTCCAGCATTGTTGTTGTTTCTCAAGACTGCTTTGGCTATTCACGGTCTTTTGTGCTTCCATACAAATTTTAGGATTAGTTGCTCTAGTTCTGTGAAAAATACCATTCACATTTTGATAGGCATTTCTTTGAACCTGCAGATTGTTTTGGGCAGTGTGGCCATTTTGACAATGTTAATTTTCCCTATCCATGAGCATGGAATAGTTTTCCTTAATCATGTCATCTTCAATTACTTTCAGTAATGTTTTACATTGATGTACATATAAGAATACAGGTCTTTCACCTCTTTGGTTGCATTTAGTCCTGGGTACCGTTTTACTTCAATTGTAAATGGGACTGTTTTCTTTTCTTTTTTTTATAATTTATAATTTATTTTGGTATCATTAATCTACAATTACATGGGCAATGTTATGGTTATTAAACTAACCCCTTCATCAGGTCCCCCCCACCAACCCCATTACAGTCACTGTCCATCAGCATAGTGAGATGCTATAGAATCACTACTTGTCTTCTCTGAGTTGTACAGCCCTCCCCATGCCCCCCCAACATTACATCTGCTAATCGTAATGCCCCTTTTTCCCTCTTACCCCTCCCTTCCCACCCATCTTCCCCAGTCCCTTTCCCTTTGGTAACTATTAGTCCGTTCTTGGGTTCTGTGAGTCTGCTGCTGTTTTGTTCCTTCAGTTATTTTCTTTGTTCTTATACTCCACATATGAGTGAAATCATTTGATACTTGTCTTTTTCGGCTTGGCTTATTTCACTGAGCATAATACCCTCTAGCTCCATCCATGTTGTTGCAAATGGTAGGATTTGTTTTCTTCTTATGGCTGAATAATGTTCCATTGTGTATACATACCACATCTTCTTTATCCATTCATCTATTGATGGACACGTAGGTTCCTTCCATTTCTTGGCTATTGTAAATAGTGCTGCAATAAACATAGGGGTACATATGTTTTATTCTAAGTGTGCTGCTGCATTCTTAGGATAAATTCCCAGGAGTGGAATTCCTGGGTCAAATGGTATTTCTATTTTGAGTTTTTTGCAGAACCTCCATACTGCTTTCCACAATGGTTGAACTAATTTGCATTCCCACCAGCAGTGTAGGAGGGTTGGTTCCCTTTTCTCCACATCCTCGCCAACATTTGTTGTTGTTTGTGTTTTGGATGTTGGCCATCCTCACTGGTGTGAGGTGATATCTCATTGTGGTTTTAATCTGCATTTCTCTGATGATTAGCGATGTGGAGCATCTTTTCATGTGCCTGTTGGCCATCTGAATTTCTTCTTTAGAGAAGTGTCTATTCATGTCCTCTGCCCATTTCTTAATTGGATTATTTGTTTTTGTTTGTTAAGGTGCGTGAGTTCTTTATATATTTTGGATGTCAACCCCTTATCAGATATGTCATTTATGAATATATTCTCCCATACTGTACAATGTCTTTTTGTGTACATAAGGTGTCCTTTGCTGTACAGAAGCTTTTCAGCTTGATATGGTCCCAGTTGTTCATTTTTGCTTTTGTTTCCTGTGCTCGGGGAGATATGTTCATGAAGAAGTCGCTCATTATAATGTCCAAGAGATTTTTGCCTGTTTTTTTCTAAGAGTTTTATGGTTTCATGACTTATATTCAGGTCTTTGATCCACCTTGAGTTTACCTTTGTGTATGGGGCTAGGCAATAGTCCAGTCTCATTCTCTTACATGTAGCTGTTCAGTTTTTCCAACACCAGCTGCTGAAGAGGCTGTTATCTCCCCATTGTATATCCAAGTCTCCTTTATCAAATATTAATTGACTGTATATGTTTGGGTTAATGCTTGGATTTTCTATTGTGTTCCACTGGTCTGTGGGTCTGTTTTTGTGCCAATGCCAAATTGTCTTGATTACTGTGGCTTTGTAGTAGAGCTTGAAATCAGGGAGCATAATTCCCCCCGTTTTATTCCTCCTTCTCAGGATTGTTTTGGCTATTCAGGGTCTTCTGTGGTTCCATATGAATTTTAGAATTATTTGTTCCAGTTCACTGAAGAAAGCTGTTGGTAGTTTGATAGGGATTGCGTTGAATCTGTAGATTGCTTTAGGTAGTATAGCCATTTTGACAATATTTATTCTTCCTAGCCAAGAGCATGGGATGCATTTCCATTTGTTAGTGTCCTCTTTAATTTCTCTTAGGAGTGTCTTGTAGTTTTCAGAGTACAGATCTTTCACTTCCTTCATTAGGTTTATTCCTAGGTATTTTATTCTTTTTGATGCAATTGGGAATGGAATTGTTTTTCTGATTTCTCTTCCCATTAGTTCATTGTTAGTGTATAGGAAAGCAACAGATTTCTGTGTGTTAATTTTGTATCCTGCAACTTTGCTGAATTCAGATATTAGTTCTAGTAGTTTTGGAGTGGAGTCTTTAGGGTTTTTAATGTACAGTATCATGTCATCTGCAAATAGTGACAATTTAACTTCTTCTTTACCAATCTGGATGCCTTATATGTCTTTGTTTTGTCTGATTGCCATGGATAGGACCTCCAGTACTATGTTGAATAACAGTGGAGAGAGTAGGCATCCCTGTCTTGTTCCCGATCTTAGATGAAAAGCTTTCAGCTTCTCGCTGTTAAGTATGATGTTAGCTGTGGGTTTGTCATATATGGCGTTTATGATGTTGAGGTACTTGCCGTCTATATCCATTTTGTTGAGAGTTTTAATCATGAATGGATGCTGAATTTTGTCAAATTCTTTTTCATGTGGTTTTTGTTCTTCTTTTTGTTGATGTGGTGGATGATGTTGATGGATTTTCAAATGTACCATCCTTGCTTCCCTGGGATGAATCCCACTTGGTCATGGTGTATGATACTCTTGATGTATTTTTGAATTCGGTTTGCTAATATTTTGTTGAGTATTTTTGCATCTACGTTCATCAGGGATATTGGTCTGTAATTTTCTTTTTTGGTGAGGTCTTTGCCCGGTTTTGGTATTAGAGTGATGCTGGCTTCATAGAATGGGTTTGGAAGTATTTCCTCCTCTTCTATTTTTTGGAAAACTTTAAGGAGAATGGGTATTATTTCTTCTCTGTATGTCTGGTAGAATGCAGAGGTGAATCCATCAGGTCCGGGGGTTTTGTTCTTGGGTAGTTTTTTGATTACTGCTTCAATTTCATTGCTAGTGATTGGTCTGTTTAGTTTTTCTGTTTCTTGCTTGGTCAGTCTTGGGAGGTTGTATTTTTCTAAGAAGTTGTCCATTTCTCCTAGGTTTTCCAGCTTGTTAGCATATAGATTCTCATAATATTCTCTTATGATTCTTTGTATTTCTGTGGGGTCCGTCGTGATTTTTCCATTCTCATTTCTGATTCTGTTTATGTGTGTAGATTCTCTTTTTCTCTTAATGAGTCTGTCTAGGGGTTTATCTATTTTGTTTATTTTTTCAAAGAACCAGCTCTTGGTTTCATTGATTTTTTCTATTATTTTATTCTTCTCAATTTTATTTATTTCTTCTGTGATGTTTATTATGTCCCTCCTTCTGGTGACTTTGGGCCTGAATTGTTCTTCTTTTTCCAATTTCAGTAATTGTGTCTTTAGACTATTCATTTGGGAATGTTCTTCCTTCTTTAAATAGGCCTAGATTGCAATATACTTTCCTCTTAGAACTGCTTTTGCTGCGTCCCACAGAAGTTGTGGCTTTCTGTTGTTGTTGTCATTAGTCTCCATATATTCTTTGATTTGGTCATTAACCCATTGATTAATTAGGAGAATGTTGTTAAGTCTCCATGTATTTGTGAGCCTTTTTGGTTTCTTTCTAAAATTTATTTCTATTTTTATATGTTGTGGTCTTGGAAGTTGGTTGGTAGGACTTCAATATTTTTTAATTTACTGAGGTTCTTTTTGTGGCCTAGTATGTGGTCTATTCTGGAAAATGTTCCATGTGCACTTGAGAAGAATGTGTATCCTGCTGCTTTTGGGTGCAGAGTTCTGTAGATGTCTGTTAGGTCCATCTGTTCTAGTGTGTTGTTCAGTGCCTCTGTGTCTTTACTTATTTTCTGTCTGGTTGATCTGTTCTTTGGAGTGAGTGGTGTGTTGAAGTCTCCTAAAATGAATGCATTGCTGTCTGTTTCCTCCTTTAATTCTGTTAGTATTTGTTTCACATATGCTGGCGCTCCTGTGTTGGGTGCATATATATTTATAATGGTTATATCTTCTTGTTGGACTGACCCCTTTATCATTATGTAATGTCCTTCTTTATCTCTTGCTACTTTCTTTGTTTTGAAGTCTATTTTGTCATACAAGTACTGCAACACCTGCTTTTTTCTCTTTGTTGTTTGCATGAAATATCTTTTTCCATCCCTTCATTTTAGTCTGTGTATGTCTTTGGGTTTGAGGTGAGTCTCCTGTAAGCAGCATATAGATGGGTCTTGCTTTTTTATCCATTCTGTTACTCTGTGTCTTTTGATTGGTGCATTCAGTCCATTTACATTTAAGGTGATTATTGATAGATATGTACTTATTGCCATTGCTGGCTTTAGATTCGTGGTTACCAAAGGTTCAAGGGTTGCTTCTTCACTATCTAATAATCTAACTTAACTTTCTTGTTAAGTTATTGTAAACACCATCTGATGTTTCTTTATTTCTCTCCCTTCTTATTCTTCCTCCTAGATTCTTTATATACTAGGTGTTTTATTCTTTGCCTTTAGTTAGTATTTGGATGGTCTGCTTTCTTTGCTATGATTTTATTTTCTCTGTTGACATCTTTTTAGCCTTAGGGGTGCTTCCCTCTAGAGCAGTCCATTTAAGATATCCTGTAGTGGTGGTTTATGAGAGGCAAACGTTTCGTTTGTCTGGAAATTGTTTAATCCCTCCATCATATTTAAATGATAATCATGCTATATACAATATTCTTGTTTCGAGGCCCTTCTGTTTCATTATGTTAAATATATCATGCCATTCTCTTCTGGCCTGTAAGGTTTCTGTTGAGAAGTCTGATGATAGTATGATGGGTTTTCCTTTGTAGGTGATCTTTTTTCTCTCTCTAGCTGCCTTTAATACACTGTCTTTATCTTTAATCTTTGCCATTTTAATTATTATGTATGTTGGTGTTGTCTTCCTTGGGTCCCTTGTCTTGGGAGATCTGTGGGCTTCTGTGTACTGCGAGACTATTTCCTTCCCCAGCGAGGGAATGTTTTCAGCAATTATTTCTTCAAAGACACTTTTTATCCCTTTTTCTCTCTCTTCTTCCTCTGGTACTCCTATAATGTGAATATTGTTCCATTTGGATTGGTCACACAGTTCTCTTAATATTCTTTCATTCCTAGAGATCCTTTTATCTTTCTCTTCCTCAGCTTCTCTGTATTCCTGTTCTCTGATTTCTATTCCATTAACAGTCTCTTGCATCTCATCCAGTCTGCTGTTAAGCCCATCGATTGCTTGTCTGATTTCTGCATTGTCTTTCCTCACTTCCCTCACTTCCTCCCTCAGCTCTTGCACATTTCTCTGTTGATCCATCAGCATGGTTATGACTTTTGTTCTGAATTCTTTTTCAGGAAGACTGTGCATTTCCATCCCTTCAGGCTCCCTCTCTGTGGTTGTCTGGTTGATCTTAGTCTGGACTATATTCCTGTCTTTTCATGGCTATAGAAGTGGTCTCTGGTAGTTGCCACGTATGTCAGCTGGGCTCTTTAAGACTTTAAAAAGAAAAAAAAAGTGAAAGAAAGAAAAAAAAAAGAAAGAGAAGAAAAAACAAAAAACAAGACAAAACAAAACAAAATAACACCCAGCGGTAGTAGATTCTGTGGGGATGCTGTAGGTGGCGCTGTTGCTCCACTATTCCGCAGCTGTGGCCGCACCACTCCTCAGGGCCCTTTATAGCTCTGGCCGGGTTGGGAACGAATGGGAGGCTGTTGATCTTTGTGGGAAGTCTAAGTGTGGCCACCCTTTCCCAGTCACCCGCTAAGGGGTCCAAAACTCCCCACGACTCCCAGCCTGCTTGGCTGAGTGTGTCGGGGCCATCCGGTTCCTGCGCTGGGCTCCTGTCTCTTTAAGACGGCTGAAAAAAGCACGTAGTTTTCTTTTTTTTTCTTTCCTTCCCGGGAGCCGGCTGTAAGCATCCTGGCGCGTTCCCCGCACAGATCCTGCACCCTCTGTCTCTCCAATCTCTGCTACACTGTGCGATGTGTGTCAGCGCTCTCTGCGCAGATCACTAGGGCTGGTTATTTCGCAGGGTGTACTTCCACTCCCTCCCAGCTCTGAATCCTCTCCTTCTGCCGATGCGCTGGGGTGAGTGAGTGCTCGGGTCCCGCTGGGTGCCGGCTCCATATCTTACCTGCCTCGCGGGGTGCTGTGTCCTCTCAGGTGTAGCTGCACGCTGTGCGCTTTCCTGTGTATTCAGGTCTTTTAGGAATAGTTGTATTTGCTGTATTTTCATTGATATATATAGTTTTGCGAGGAGATTTCTGCCGCCCTGCTCACGCTGCCATCTTCCTGGAAGTCGGGATTGTTTTCTTAATTTCTCTTTCTTCTAGTTCATTGTATGTAGAAATACAACAGATTTCTGTAATTGATTGTTGTATCCTGTGACTTTACTGAATTCATTTATTCTAATTTTTGGTGGAGTCTTTGGGTTTTTCTATATACAGTATCATGTTATCTGCAAATAGTGACAATTTTACTTTCTTCACCAATTTGGATGCCTTTTCTTTCTTTTTTCTGATTGCTGTGTCTAGAGGATTTCTGAGACTATGTTGAATGGAAGCGGTTAATGCAAGCATTTTTATGTTTTTCCTAATCTTAGAGGAAAAGCTTTTAGGTTTTTACCATCGCATATACTATTGGCTCTGGGTTTGTCATATATGACACTGAAAACATACGTCATATATGTTTTTATTTTGTTGTTTTATTGTTTTCATGAGTGGATGTTGAATTTTGTCAAATGCTTTTTCAGCATCTCTTTGAGATTTTTACCCTTCCCTTTCTTAATATGGTATATCCCATTGATTAATTTTTGGATACTACACCACCTCTTCATCCCTGGAATAAATCGCACTTGATGAGGTGAATGATCTTTTTAATGTATTTTTGAATTTCATTTGCTAATATTTTGTTGAAGATTTTTGCATCTGTGTTCATCAGGGATATTGGTCTTTAAGTTTCTTTTTTTCTTGTACTCTCTTTGCCTAGTTTTGGTACAAGAGTGGTCCTAGCTTTATAGAATGAATTTGAAAACTTTCCCTTTAATTTTTTGGGATAGTTTGAGTAGGACAGGTCAACTCCTGTTTAAATGTTTGGTAGAATTCAGCAGAGAAGCCATCTGGTCCTGGAGATTTGCTTGTTGATAGTTTATTGATTACCAATTCAATTGTATTACTAATTGTTCAAAATTTCAATTTGTTTCTGGTTCAGTCTTGAAAGATTGAATGTTTCTAGGAATTCATTTCTTCTAAGTTGTCCAGTTTGTTGCCATAATTTCCATAATACTGTGGTCTTTTAATCATTGTATTTTTGTGGTGTTAATGTAGTTTCTTTTCCATTTCTGATTTTATTTATTTTGAGTTCTGTCTCTCTTTTTCTTGGGGAGTCTAGCTAAAGATTTATCAGTTTTTAAAAATCTTTTCAAAGACCTAGCTCTTAGTTACATTTATCTTTTCTATTGTATTTTAAGTCTATTGCATTTATTTCCACGCAGATCTATTATTTCCTGATACTAATTAGGCTTTGATGTTCTTTTTCTAATTCCTTTAGGTGTCAGGGTAGATTGCTTATTTGAAATGTTTGCTGATTCTTGAGGTAGGCTATATTGCTATAAACTTCCCTCTTAGGACTGCGTTGCCTGCATCCAAAGATTTTGAATCACTTTATTTCTATTTTCATTATTCTCCAAGTATTTCTTGATTTCTTCTTTGATTTCTTTTATGACACATTGGTTGTTTAGGGGCATGCTATTCAGCCTCTGCGTGTTTATGTTTGTAACATATTTTTCTTGTGATTGATTTCCAGTTTCATACCATTGTGGTTGGAAAAGATGTTTGATGTGATTTCAGTCTTCTTAAATTCATTGAGATTTGCTTCGTGGCCTAACCTGATCTATTCTAGAGGATGTTCCAGGTGTGCTTGAAAAGAATGTGTATTCTACTGCTTTTGGATATAATGCTATGAATACACCTGTAAATTCCATTTGCTTTAATGTGTTATTCAGATCCATTGTTTCCTTATTGATTTTGTTTTGGGATGATGTATCCATTGATGTAAGTGGGGCGTTAAGTCCCCTATTATTATTGTAATACTGTCAATCTACCCTTTCGTGGCTGGTAATACTGTTTTATGTATTTTTAATGCTGCTGTGCTGGGTGTACAGAAATTTACAATTGTTATATCTTCTTGCTGGATTGTGTCTTAATCATTATATATTGTCTTTCATTCTCTCTTGTTAAAGTCTTTGTTTTAAAGTTTATTGTGTCTGATGTAAGTATTGCTACTCCAGCTTTTCTTTTTTTCATTCCTGTTTGTGTGGAATACCTTTTTCCATCCCTTCAGTTACAGTCTATGTGTCTTTAGATCTAAACTGAGTCCCTTGTAGGCAGCAAATAGGTAAGTGTTGTTTTTTTATCCATTCACATACTGCTTTCTCTTTGATGTGCTTGGTGTATGGTTGTTCTGAGCCTCTCTCTCAAATGCCATCATTTTTACCTTACTGCAAAGTTATTTTGGAATGAATTGAAATATTTCACAGTTTACAACAATGGTATTTAGAGTTCACAATTATAATCAGTAAGGTAAAAATACTCATTTGTAGTTTGTGGGGAGCCGTTGGCCAATTTAGGATTATGCGCCCAGATATCAGCAGTTTGATCTTTGCGGTTAGGGGTTTTTTCTGTGTTCCTGTTTCCCAATACAAACTGTTTTGCCAAGGTGGCACTCACCGGATAAGCGTGGGGCGGCGCCTGAGTGTCCTTTCAAAATGAAACAAGGTTGCTACTTGTGTTCCGGGTATCTCCCTATTGGCGGTGTAAGTTGTCCGCAAACGTGATCAGCTCGTGGACACCGTTTACTTGCATTGTGTGCCTCCCTGCGTGGAGAGCTTGTGACTGCTTGACCTTTATGCTGATTGGCCCATGAATGTTATATATACTCTGCTGCTTCCGCAAATAAACGAGACTTGATCAGGAATTTGTCTTGTCTCCATTCTTCGCATCTCTTGTTTCCTTCCAAATTCCCACTCCCCCTCTCCAGGTCCATGTTGCTGTCCCGCGGGTCGGGACAGTAGTTTTATAGTCCCTATCCCCTCTGATTATTTTTTTTCACTTTCTATGGTCAGTTTATTCTTTTTAATTTTTTTTGATTTTGCTATCATTCATGTATAATTACATGAACAACATTATGGATACTAGACTCCACTATTATCAAAGCCCCACCACATACCCCATTACAGTCACTGTTCATCAGTGTAGTAAGATGCTATAGAATCACTACTTCTCTTCTGAGTTATACTGCCTTCCTCGTGTCCCCCCCCCAAATTATACGTGCTAATCATAATACCCTTTTTTCCCCTTATCCTTCCCTTCGCACCCATCCTCCCCAGTCCCTTTCCCTTTGGTAACTGTTAGTCCATTCCTGGGTTCTGTGAGTCTGCTGCTGTTTTGTTCATTGAGTTTTCTCTTTATTCTTATACTCCACAGATGTGTGAAATTATTTGATACTTGTCTTTCTCTGCCTGGCTTATATCAATGAGCATAATACCCTGTAGCTCCATCCACGTTGTTGCAAATGGTAGGATTTGTTTTCTTCTTAAGGCTCAATAATATTCCATTCTGTATATGTACCACATCTTCTTTATCCATTCATCTACTGACGGACACTTAGGTGGCTTCCATTTCTTGGCTATTGTAAATAGTGCTGCGATAAACATAGGGGTGCATATGTCTTCTTTAAAGTTGTGTTGCTACATTCTTAGGGTAAATTCCTAGGACTGGAATTCATGTGTCAAATGGTATTTCTGTTTCTAGTTTTTTGAGGAAACTCCATACTGCTTTCCACAATGGTTGAACTAATTTACATGTCCACCAGCAGTGTAGGAAGGGACCTCTTTCTCCGCATCCTCGCCAACATCTGTTGTTGTTGGTTTTTTGGATGTTTCCCATCCTAACTGGTGTGAGGTGGTATCTCATTGTGGTTTTAATTTGCATTTCTCTGATGATTAGTGATGTGGAGCATCTTTTCATGTGTCTGTTGGCCATCTGAATTTCTTCTTTGGAGAACTGTCTCTTCATATCCTCTGCCCATTTTTTAATTGGGTTTTTGCTTTTTGGGTGTTGAGGCGTGTATGTTCTTTATATATTTTGGATGTTAACCGCTTTTTGGTTATGTCATTTACAAATACTCCCATACTGTAGGATGCCTTTTTGTTATGGTGTTCTTTGTCGTACAGAAACTTTTTAGTTTGATGTAGTCCCATGAGTTCATTTTTGCTTTTGTTTCCCTGGCTCGAGGAGATGCGTTCAGGAAGAAGTTGTTCATGCTTATATTCATGAGATTTTTGCCAATGTTGTCTTCTAAGAGTTTTATGGTTTTATGACATACATTCAGGTCTTTGATCCATTTTGAGTTTACTTTTGTGTATGGGGTTAAACAATAATCCAGTTTCATTTTCTTGCATGTAGCTCTCTAGTTTTGCCAACACCAGCTGTTGAACAGGCTGTCATTTCCCCATTGTATATCCATGGCTCCTTTATCATATATTAATTGACCATATATGCTTGGGTTTATATCTGCTTTCCCTATTCTGTTCCACTGGTCTGTTCTTGTGCCAGTACCAAACTGTCTTGATTACTGAGGCTTTGTAGTAGAGCTTGAAGTCAGGGAGTGTAATTCTCCCTGCTTTATTCTTCTTTCTCTGGATAGCTTTGAATATTCGGGGTCTTTTGTCGTTCCATATAAATTTTTGAACTACTTTCTCTAGTTCATTGAGGAATGCTGTTGGTATTTTGTTAGGGATTGCACTGAATCTGTAGATTGCTTTAGGCAGCATGGCCATTTTGACAATATTAATTCTTCCTAGCCAAGAGCATGGGATGGATTTCCATTTGTGAATGTCCTCGTTAATTTTCTCTTAAGAGTGTCTTCTAGTTTTCAGGGTATAGGTCTTTCACTTCCTTGGTTAGGTTTATTCCTAGGTATTTTATTCTTTTTGATGTGATTGTGAATGGAATTGTTTTCCTGATTTCTGTTTCTGCTAGGTCACCATTAGTGTACAGGAATGCAACAGATTTCTTCGTATTAATTTTGTATCCCATAACTTTGCTGAATTCAGATATTAGATCTAGTAGTTTTGGAGTGGGTTCTTTAGGGTTTTTTTATGTACAATATCATGTCATCTGCAAACAGGGACAGTTTGACTTCTTCCTTGCCAATCTGAATGCCTTTTACTTCTTTGTGTTGTTTGTCTGTTTGCAATGGCTAGGACTTCTAGAACTATGCTGAAGAAAAGTGGGGAGAATGGGCATCCTTGTCTTGTTCCCCATCTTGAAGGAAAAGCTTTCAGCTTCTCGCTGTTAAGTATAATGTTGGCTGTGGGTTTGTCATATATGGCCTTTATTATGTTGAGGTACTTGCCCTCTATATCCATTTTGTTGAGAGTTTTTATCATGAATGGATGTTGAATTTTGTCGAATGCTTTTTCAGCATCTATGGAGATGATCATGTGGTTTTTGTCCTTTTTGTTGATGTAGTGGATGATGATGTAGGATTTTCGAATGTTGTACCATCCTTGCATCCCTGGGATGAATCCCACTTGATCATGATGGATGATCTTTTTGGTGTATTTTTGAATTCGGTTTCCTAATATTTTGTTGAGTATTTTTGCATCTATGTTCATCAGGGATATTGGTCTGTAATTTTCTTTTTGTGGTGTCTTTGCCTGGTTTTGGCATTAAAGTGATGTTGACCTCGCAGAATGAGTTTGGGAGTATTCCCTACTCTTTTACTTTTTGGAAAACTTTAATGAGGATGGGTTTTAGGCCTTCACTAAATGTTTGATAAAATTCAGCTGTGAAACCATCTGGTTCAGGGTTTTGTTCTTTATAGTTTTTTGATTACCGATTCAAATTTCTATGCTGGTAATTGGTCTATTCAGATTGTTTCTTCCTGGGTCAGCCTTGGTAGATTGTATTTTTCTAATTTTTCCATTTCTTCTAGGTTACCCAGTTTGTTTGCATATAGATTTTCATAGTAGTCTCTCATAATTCTTTGTATTTCTGTGGTGTCTGAGTGATTTTTCCTTTCTCATTTCTGATTCTCTGTTTATGTGTGTAGACTTTCTATTTTTCTTGATAAGTCTGGCTAGGGGTTAATCTATTTTATTTTCTCGAAGAACCAGCTCCTGCTTTCATTGACTCTTTGTATTGTTGTTTTCTTCTCATATTTTATTTATTTCTGCTACAATCTTTATTATGTCCCTCCTTCTACTGAATTTCGGCCTCAGTTTTTCTTCCTTTTCTAGTTTCATTAATTGTGAGTTTAGACGGTTCTTTTGTGATTGTTCTTCTCTCCTAAGGTAGGCCAGTGTTGCAATATATTTCCCTCATAGCACGGCCTTCACTGCATCCCACAGATTTTGTGGTGTTGAATTATTGTTATTTGTCTTCATATAGTGCTTGATCTCTGTTTTTATTTGGTCATCGATCCATTGATTATTTAGGAGCCTGTTATTAAGCTTCCATGTGTTTGTGGCCTTTTTCGTTTTTTGTGTAGTTGATTTCTAGTTTCATACCTTTGTGATCTGAGAAGTTGGTTGGTACAATTTCAGTCTTTTTGAATTTACTGAGGTTCTTTTTGTGGCCTAATATATGATCTGTTCTTGAAAATGTTCCATGTGCACTTGAGAAGAATGTGTATCCTCTTGCTTTTGGATGGAGTGTTCTGTAGATGTCTGTTAGGTCCATCTGTTCTAATATGTTGTTGAGTGCTTCTGTCTCTTTACTTATTTTCTGTCTGATTGATCTGTCCTTTGGAGTGAGTGGTGTGTTGAAGTCTCCTAAAATGAATGCATTGCATTCTATTTCCCCCTTTAATTATGTTAGTATTTGTTTCGTATATGTAGGTGATCCTGAGTTGGTGCATAGATATTTATAATAGTTATATCCTCTTGTTGGACTGACCCCTTTTATCATTATTTAATGTCCTTCTTTGTCTCTTGTGACTTTCTTTGTTTTGAAGTCTATTTTGTCTGATACAAGTACTGCAACTCCTGCTTTTTACTATTAGTTGCATGAAATACCTTTCTCCATCCCTTTACTTTCAGTCTGTTTATGTCTTTGGGTTTGAAGTGAGCCTATTGTAGGCAGCATTTAGATGGGTCTTGTTTTTTTATCCATTCAATGACTCTACATCTTTTGATTGGTGCATTCAAACCACTTATATTTGGGGTGATTATCAAGCGGTATGTACTTATTGCCATTGCAGGCTTTAGATTTGTGGTTACCAAAGGTTCAGGGGTAATTCCCTTACTATTTAAGTCTAATTTAACTCACTTCATATGCTATTACAAACACAACCTAAAGATTCTTTTGTTTTTCTCCTCCTTTTTCTTCCTCCTCCATTCTTTCTATGTTATTAATCATATTCTGTACTGTTTGTCTATCCTTTGGGTGACATCTATTTAGTCTTAGAAATATTTCTATCTATATGAGTCCCTCCAAAATGCACTGTAGAGGTGGTTTGTGGGAGGTAAATTCTCTCAGCTTTTGCTTATCTGTAAATTGTTTAATCCCTACTTCAAATTAAATGATAACCTTGCTGGGTACAGTATTCTTGCTTCAAGGCCCTTCTGCTTCATTGCATTAAATATATATAGTGCCACTCCTTTATGGCCTATAAGGTTTCTGTTGAGAAGTCTGATGATAGCCTGATGGGTTTTCCTTTGCATGTGATCTCTTTTCTCTCTCTAGCTGCTTTTAAAAGTCTGTCTTTATCCTTGATCTTTGCCATTTTAATGATTATATGTCTTGATGTTGTCTTCCTTGGGTCCCTTATGTTGGGAGATCTGTGCACCTCCATGGCTTGAGTGACTATCTCCTTCCCCAGATTGGGGAAGTTTTCAGCAATTACCTCCTCAATGACACTTTCTATCCCTTTTTCTCTCTCTTCTTCTTCTGGTACCCCTATAATGTGAATATTGTTGTCTTTGGATTAGTCCCACAGTACTCTCAATATTCTTTCATTCTTAGAGATCCTTTTTTCTTTCTGTGCCTCTGCTTCTTTGTATTCCTCTTCTCTAATTTCTAGTCCATTTACCGTCTCTTCTACTACATCTAGTTTGCTTTTAAATCCCTCCATTGTTTCATTTCTGATATGGAATTTCTTAATGATTGAATGTCCAAGTTAAATTCGTTCCTGAGTTCTTGAATATTTTTCTGCACCTCCATAAGCATGTTTATAATTTTTATTTTGAACTCTCTTTCAGGAGGATCAGTGAGTTTGGTTTCATTTGGCCCTTTTTCTGCAGTTTGTGAGGTTTTGGCCTGAACCATGTTCTTTTGACATTTCATATTTCTGTGTGGTGCCCACTAGTGCACAGAAACTCCAGTCTCTGGAGCTGCTCAGCCCCTAGAGTGAGGTTGGTGGTCATAGGGGAGTGGAGCTCGTGCTGTTTCGTGAGGTCTGCTCTGTTCATGAAGTCTGTTTGCAGTCTGGTTTAGCCTTCTTTCTTTTTGCTGTTTTAAGATTAGTTGTATTAATGAACTATATTTTTGTCCTGTTGTGGTTTTGGGAGGAGTTCTCTGTGTCATCTCTCATGCCGCCATCTTGAATTCTTTCTGGTCTGTGCACTTTTTAATGTGAAGTGACATTTCTCATAATTACTGGAAGGCAGGAAGGAGGATGATTGAAATTTTCTGGTTGATACTCCTCTCTGAATTCAGAGGGGAAAGATGAGTGAATCATAAAATACCTACCTATCGTTGTTTTTCAGGAGGTCTGTTTCATGTGCTAAAGCTTGTTTTTCTTCCTTAAACTCTGTATTCTTTCCATTATTAGTGGTTCAGCTTAGCGAAGATCTGCACCTTTATCAGTGTTCATCTTTTTTGGTCTTCACTAGTATTTTTAGTGTCTTCAGAAGTTATGTTGAGTAGAGGACTCATGGTTTTCTGAACATACACTTTGCTAATGTGTACTTTATAGCCTCAGAAATTGAGAACAGCAGATTCATACAAATAGCTTTCAAATAATTTTCAGCAAATATGCATTAATGTATGAGGAAAAATAAAATTCTTTTTCCACTGATGCCCTTCATTTGTGCTATAGATGTATTCCTTAAAAGTAGTATGTAAAAAAACATTTCTATAAATTAAATGTTCCTATTAAAAATGGTTCTTACAGGATACTTAGAGGTGTTCCACAACATCTGGAATTCTTTGTAAAGTACATCTTTCTGTGAACCCCTGCCTAGGTGGTGAATATCAGATTTGACGAAGAAGAGATATAAGAGAAGCTATCACAGGAAACTCTCATCCCATCCCCATTGTAAACAGTAAGAACCACTTAAACAACAGTTTTGATACATTGAAGAGGGGCTCACAGAACTCCTGGTACGCATTCTCCTTCCTCCTGTCATTTCCTGCCTCCCAAAACAAATCGCCAGAGATTCATCCCATAAGGAATCAATTAAGAATTGGTTAAACATCTCCATGAGGATTCATCTTATCATGCCTACATTTCAGTGGGTGTCAGTCTCTACATACTTTAACTGAAACCTGGCTGTCTTCTGAGAACAGTACTTCCTTTGCAAACCTTTCAGAAGTGGCTGTTTTTTATCTCAAACCTCAGGTAGGCGTCCCCCTTTCATTTGTAGACCTCCAGATTCTGCTCTTTGCCTAACCCAGGTCCTCTGAGCTCATGCCGTCACACCAGAGCATACCCCAAGCCATCCCTTATTTATAGTCCCAATCTCTCCATTACTACTTGTTTTTCTCAGCAATTTTAATAGCCAAATAAATGATCTCTCTTTTAAAACCCTGGATTCTATGTTCTGACCTCACCTCCAGTCATCTTTTACACCACCTCAACCTACTCCCACAGACATATCCTAGATCTTGACATTACTAATATCTAAACTTCCTCCTGATCTCAGTTTCAAGCATTCCATATCCTGACCACTAGTTCCTATCTTTCCAGCTCATTCCCTCTAGTATCCATACTCTAACAGCTCTTTGACCACAACAGGACCTCCAAACTAAGCCCACTACGTTTTCTCTATCATCCATGTTGTGCACCTTTTGCTTAAATGACAGTTGCTCCCTCGTATACATCCTCAATTTTCTCTGCTCCTTGTACGTATGCTGCTTAAATCCAACTTTCCACCAAGCACCTGAATGTGGCCAGAGCAGAGAGGTGCAACTACGCTAATGGGATGTGAGTCATGAACTTAACGAGAAACCAAAGATGGGCCATCAGTGCTGCCTGAAAATTCAGTATCTAAAGCTCCTAGGCTGGCTATTTCTTGAAACCTCTCACACTCTCTCCCCATTCTCAGCTGGTAAGTCTGCTACTTCTTTTTCAGAGAAAACAAGCAATCAAAAGGTAACTTCCACATTCACTTACTACATGTTCCCTTACTTGAACGGCTCTTCTTCTAGATATCCACGTGGCTTTAGGTCCCTGCTCAACTGTCACCTTTTCAGAAGGGTCTTCCCTAGTTACAATCAAAAACAGCATTCTTTATTCCCTATCACGCTTAATTTTTCTTCATAGCATTCATCACACCTGACACAGATATATGTATTGTTTCCTCCCCAGTCCTTGGCCCTCACACTAGGGTGTTAATGAGATTTTTATCTGTTTTGTTCCTAGAACAGTAACTGGAAGAAACCATCAACCAAATGAAAAGGTAGCATACTGTATAGAAGAATATATTCATAAACGATTATAAATTAGGCAGAGGACTTGGGTAGACATTTTTCCCAAGAAGACATACAGATGGCACATGAAAAGATGCTCCACATCAGTAATCATCAGGGAAATGCAAATCAAAACCATAATAAGATTATTACCTTACACCAGTCAGAATGGCTACTACCCAAAAGACAAGAAACAACAAGTGCTGGCAAGGATGTGGAGAAAAGGGAACACTCCTACACTCTTGGTGGGAATGCAAATCGGTGCAGCCACTATGGAAAGCAATATGGAAGTTCCTCAAAAAAATAGAAATACCATATGACCCACTGCACTCCTAGAAATGTACCTGAAGAAAACAAAATCACTGATTTGAAAAGACATACACACCCCTATGTTTACTGTTGCATTATTTACAATAGCCAAGATACAGAAGCAACCAATGTGTCCATTGATAGATGAATAGGTAAAGAAGATACAGTACATACACACAATGGAGTATCACCCAGCCATAAAATAGAAAGAAAGCCTACCATTTGTGACAACATGGATGGACCTAGAGGGTATCTATCATGCTCAGTGAAATAAGCCAGGTAGAGATATACAAATACCACATGATTTCACTTATTTGTGGAGCCTAAAAACAAAACAAAACAAAATAAACAGAACAGTAGTAGACTCATCAACACTGAGAAGTGACTGGTGGTTACCATGGGGGAGGGTTTGGGGTGGGTGGGCAAAATAGGTAAAGGGGATGAAGAGGCACAGCAACTTAATCATAATATAAATTAGTCACAAGGATGAAAGTACAGCATAGAGACTATAGTCAAAATTCTGTAACATCATTCTGTATTAACAGAACTGTACTAGTTGTGGTGAGCATGTAATAATGTAGACAACTGTTGAATCACTATGTTGTATTGAGACCAATATTGTATATCAATTATACTTCAATACAAAAATGTCTGGCAGTAAGTGCTCATAAATATCTACCAAATGAAAAACAAAATAACCAAAGGCAAAAATTTGTTTTTCTCAAAGTAGAAACATGATACTTTTTGTTGTAAAATAACAGTATTTAGTTGCCCTTAGAGCACTGCAGTTTTTCCTAATGTTCATTAAGATTCTTTCTTGCTGGAGTGGCATGGTATAGGGACAGGTAGAGTCCTGTGGGCTGGCAGTGGGATGGGAGTAGATGGTGGGTGGGGAGAACATTTGGCTTTTACTATTACCTCTGTCATTAATTAGTAATGTCATTTAGGGTGAGTCATTTAAACTGTCATTTCCATTAGGGAATATGAGAGAAAATTTTACCTAAGGAAAACAGATCCACCAAATACTAAAGCAGTAAAAATCACTTATAACACACACATCAAGAGATCTTTTTCCTTCCAAAGTTCTTTGATGGGACTTTTATAGTGTATAAAATAAAATCCTACTCCAAATCTCATTGAATATAAATAGTTCTATAGTAAACAAGCTTCAGTAAGTGAGAGATTTTTTTCATCAGAATAAAATCACTCTCAAAATTCAAACTGGTAATCTTAAGGTCAATTACATAGGATAGTCACATATGTTATGGAAGTTTCCTTGTTATCAATGTGCAGAAAAAAAATGCCTAGTTTAAGTAAGAAAGACAAATTAAGATTACACCTAGTCAATAAACATTTTTATTTTGAAAGGAGCATGTGTATGAAGAATACAAACAGAATAAGCACTGGATAATGTCCACAAACTAATGAAAACTTATTATTCGTATGTTACTAAATGAAATGTAATATCACTGCATTTCCCAAAGTAATAAATTCAGTATATCCTATATTTAAAAATACTACAAACTCCCCTTCCCCCACACAAAAAACACCAAGCCATACTGTCAAGCAAAATATTTTTAATTAGTAGGCTGATCATAAATAAATCCACATAAAAGATTTAACAGAATTAAAAAGATTTTTGTATTTCTTTTGTGGACTCAATTCATAATACGCATTAGCCAACCTCATTCTCTAACTGCGACAAAAAGCTGTCATCTGACAAGGCAGCACAGTTTAAGCAATTCATATTCTGTAGTTACATCTTTACATTTTCTTTACAAATGTAACATTTATGTACATCATATATTTTTTTTCCTATAGTTCATGTACTAAAATGCTATTATTTTTACAGGGAAAATATTGAATTCATTTAATGAATACAAATTATTCCTTGTTAAAAAGTAATTCATATAAACAAGTAACACAGTACCACTGCCTTTTGGCATCTCTTGTCAGAGTTCAAGTCCAAAAATGTTATATTAATTCTAAGAAAAAGGAATTTATCTAGTTCTACACTATGACATCTCATTCCACAGAGCTATATAAATTTGCCAGCTTGCAATGAACAGAACACTGTACTGCTGCACTACTAGAAATGTGTAGAAACCAATTCAAAATATACTTGGTGAAACAGCATCATCATAACCATTAATTTAGGTTACAGAAAATCTGTCAGGTTCTTCCTTCCCCTTTACCTTTTGCCAAAGCCTCAGATAGGGTGCTATGTTATGTGCTGTGTCTTGTAACAACAAATGCCATCACTTTAAATTTCCTATGTGCATCTCTGACATATGCTTTACCTAGGTTGTGGACCTTTTTCTTCTTAATCAATTTTATTCCACTTCACTTACAAATCTGCTGCTGAATGTGAAGCAAAAATTCATAGTAAGAGAAAGCAGCTTCCATCCGGTCTTCAATCAAATGCTGAAAAAATTCCGTTTTGGCAGGACTCTCATCTCTGAAAAAGACAAAAGAATATTTATCTAAAAATGCATATTACTAAGAAGAATAATTATACATATAAAAAATTATGAATACACAGGGATATTACTCAAGTAACAGCATTCTACTACTAGCCTATATTTTGGTATTAAAATTTGCTTTGAAGACAGGCAATTTCACAAAGATTGCACAGGGTAAGACAGTTTTCATAATTAAGTTACAGAAGTACTTACTTTACCACATGAAGAATTGGACTTAACGGTCTGTTGTCTCTAAGCCAAGTTACGAAGGATCTGGCTCTTTCTGATGAAAGTGTGTCAAGCTCTGGAAGATGTGTCTGTAAAAGAAATGTAACTAGGAAATTACTTCCTTTCTCACAGACTTTAACAGAATTAGAACTAAATCGTGATGCTCACTGCCACCACCAACCAGCTGCAGCCCTCAGTCCCAGCTCCAACATCAGCGACCAAACAAACCAAATTTAAACTGTCAATGAATGTTTATGTTTTTCTGGATAAGTCAATGTAACATGTTTAATGACAATATGTCACTGATATTTTACCTGAATATTGTATTTTTTATGGATTAATCAATAAAACATTGCCAGTGGTATATTAATCACTGTGTTTGGGCTACACTTTAATGTTTCTCCTAAGGGAACTCAAATGAAGGGGACTACCACTAAATACAAAATGCACTTAACAATTATACACTATGACCTAATCTAATAATAGCCCTTCTCTGAAAATTGTGCATTTCCTTCAGTCCTTAAAATATAAGGGCAAGGAATTTTAAAGTACACGTGTAAATTACATGTGGATGTGTAAATATTTAAAAACCATATGCAAAACTTTTTAAAAGACCTAAAGTCTACTCTTATACATATATAAAAAAACTCATATAGGTATATCTAAAAATTCGAGAAAAAATTTTTTTCAAAGCCAACTTAACAGTAAACTAAATAGCTCATGGTACATAATACATAAAAAATTTAAACTGAAAGGTTTGGGTTAATTATATTTGTAATTTCTATCAACATTTTAAAAAGAAAAAAACATTTTGATAATTTTTTTAGACATTCTAAATGTATGTAGCTACTGTTATGTATACAAACACATTTTTCAAAATACCAATGGAACATAGGCACACTAGTCTCTCTTCAGATTTCTTTTAAATAAATGCATAGATATTACTTATTTAATGGTACAAGCGTGTGCACATACACATACTTCCCTGAATATATCTATAGGGCATATTCTTAGAATAATTTACTTGTCATAGATTGTGCAATTTTAATTTTAACAGTATTGTCAAATGGCCCTCCAAAAGATCATGTAAATGTACATTCCAATCAGTGGTATTTGACAGGCATGTTGACTTATACCCTCTGCAATTATTGTGTATTATGAAATAAACATCTTTGCCAATCTGATAAATGAAAGAAATGCTAAGCTGTTATTTTGTTTTCCTAATTATGAGTGAGGCTGACATTGTTTCACATGACCACTACTGTATTTTCCCCTATAAACTGCCTACGCAAATCCTTTGCCTATTTTTCTTTTCCTTTTTTTTTGAGGGAACAGGGGTGTCTTTTCCTTAAAGAATTTGAGAGAACTTTTTATATTAGAGAAATTAGTCCTTTTCCAGTCATATTAGTTACAGATAATCTTCCAATTTTGTTGTCTTTTGGCTTTATTTACCTTACCAGATAGAGAAATGCTTTATTTTTATACCTCAGATTTATCAGTCTTTTGTATCACTGACTTACAAAGGCATTATTTTTCTAATATTCCATTTTTTTTCAGTGATTGGAAATGCAATTTTAACACCACATTCTCTTTTTCATGTATTAGAGCCATTTTTTAATCTATTCTGTCTCTAATGATACACTGTGCTAATATCACAGTGCTTAAATAACTATAGCTTTAAAATAAAGTTTACTATTTTATTTAGTGGGACTGATTTTTCATATGCTTTTCCCCTTAGCTGACATTCTTTCTTTTCAAGCTTTTCCTTATTTCCCTCATTTGTTGAGTCTTAGAAATGAACTCTGGGATTGGTATGTCAAATTCAAAGGAAAAAAAACATAAATCAATCAAACAGCAAAATGTGGTAAGAATTACACTGGCTTTATATTAATTTCACAGGACAGGACATATTTACAATATCCAAGAATAACGTAGGCCTTTCTATCAATTAAATATAGAGAACTGCTTTCAAAATTTTCTTTGGTATTGGTTAACACACAGTAAAGGCCAAGTGAAAAAAATGTTTATTATCAGCAAAGTAACTTACACCAGAAGTTAAAATTATTGGAAAACAGTTTTGGCAGGTCCTCGAAAGGTTAAACACAGAGTTTACCATCGGACCCAGCAATGCCACTCCTTGGTATGTACCCAAGAGGACTGAACGCATATGTTTGCACAAACACTTGTACACAAATTGTTCATAGTAGCACTATCCACAATAGCCCAAAAGTGGAAACAACCCCAACTTCCATGAATAGATGGCTGGATAAACAAAATGTGGCATAACCACACAACAATCGACTACTATTCAGTCATAAAAAGAGAATGATGTACTGATACATACTATAACATGGATGAACCTGGAAAACATTGCAAGTGAAAGAAGCCAAACACAGAAGGCCATATATTGTGTGATTCCATTTATATGAAATATCCAGAACAGGCAAATCCACAGAGATAAGAGTAGATTAGTGGTTGCCAGAGGAAGGCAGGAGGGGTGAATTGGGAGACACAGGTTTCTTTTTGGGGTGATGGAAACACTCTGAAATTAGATGCTGGTGATGGTTGTACAACACTGTGAATATACTAAAACTAATTGTACACTTTAAAATGATTAAAATAGTGAATCTTATGTGAATTTTAACTTAATAAAAAAAAATTTTAAACAAACAAGCACACAAGAAGTTAAAGCTGTATAAAAGCCACTGACCATTTTCTCTGGTATTGATGCAAAATTAGGGTATCCAAGTACATCCTCTATGAAGTTATTGTCACAGCTTTTTCCAATCCAAATGTAAAAAATCTAAAAAAAACCACAAAATATTAAATCTCCCTAAGCAGAAACCCACTATAGCTAATATTCTCAAAATTATTAAGCATAAAAGAGGTAAAATACACTATCTCAAATTAGGAACAAACATAAAAGTAAAAAAGGACCTTGCAATTGGAAAAACCTACATTTCAATTTACATTTGGAAAAATCTACATTCAGAAATCTAGAGTGGTTCATATCTTCTTTGCTTAAATTTCAAGACTTCCTATAAAATATATTTTACCATTTTCCTTATTTTTTTCCCAATAGGAATATTATGCTTTAACCAGGACAACTGACTGATACATTCCTATCCACTTTCAATTACTCTCTGTATTTGAACTAATGAACTCTCCCTACCCCCATACTGTGGCTTATCCAAATCCTTTTTCTGCTCTGACATCCTTCCACCACCCTGTCCAGTGGGTTCTCCTGGACTCCTCTAATTATCAGTAGCATTTCAGACAATGGATAAAAGTTGAACTACATAAATGCTTGAGGTTCCTTTGAATTTTATGATTCTGGATGGTAAAAATCCTTCAAGACAGGAATTTATCTCTTTACTTCCTTTACCAAATATACATAATTCATGACAACAAATACTCAATGATAATAAAATTCATTAAATCTGTGACAGTAAAATGATGTCTATCTAAAAAGTTTAAATTGACTTCTTGTGTAGGTACCAATTTATTGCCTCTTAGCTCATAATCCACCTTTCACTGCTTGATCAGTGATAATGTAGCTAGATCCTGTAAGGGTTTTCCTTTTGCCAGAACAAGTGTTAAGCTTTGTTAGTGCTTACAGAGCCACAGTCCATAAGGAAAGCACCTTCTCTTGTCAGTTTCTCTGCAGATAGTTTTTGAAGAGGTGGCTGAGGCACAACTCTGTCATTAACATGTATTGCACCCTGGAAAGAAAAAGATAAAATGTAAGTAAGCTTACATTACTATCATTAAAATTTGGAACCTAATGGCCACTAGCTCTTGATGAAATATTGAAAGATGACACTTAAGAATTTTATAGGATACGAAAAATTATTGACAATACATTGCCACCTTGATGGTAGAATCAGGACATTTAAATGTACTCAAATTAAAAAGATAAAAACACGAATATATATTCCTTTCTGGGATCAATATGTATTAAAAGTATGACTATTAAATCTCCTGCAAAGCAAGCTACTTTTTTACATTTCTCTAATAACAAAATAGAAGATTCCAAAGAGTAAGGGTTTTAACACGAGGAAGAAAAGACACACATATTTGCATATTAAAAATACTGTTGGATACCAAATTTGATTTACTATATAATCAAAAATACACTCTAATCACATCAGTACAGTGTCTACAAGATATAAATGGAAACGTCCACCCTATACCTTTACTTATAATAAGTAGTATAACGAAACCCACATGGTGAATTACTGCCCATATGAAACTATTTTTTAAAACTCTATAAATCTAGATAGTATGTGACAGTTCTACCATCCAATCAAACACATAGCTAGTATCCCTACTGGTGATAATAATACATTACTATCCTCGCTACAGAATCAAGAATATTTAAAATATATTTAAATTAAAAAATTTCAAAGACTCTAAAAGAGATCATACCTCATCTGTCAATCTGTCTATCCTGTATAAGTTGGGATGAATCATTTTCATTAGATGAACAAGTGGCTGACACTTTATCTGACACATAGCATACACACGATCATCCAGGCGTGTGCTTGTACCGGTTCTAAATGCTTTCTAAATGAAAAAAGAAACGTTTTCAAGTAAAACACAAATATACTAGACAATATTAAACAGATATATACTATCAGTCATGGAAAGAACTGACCTTCAAATCAGACAGACATGTATTCAATTTTCAGTTCTGACATCTAATAGATAAGTATGTGAGCAAGTCACTTAGTTTCTCAAAGCTATACTGTCATCATAAGAAAAACGGAAAAATACTACTTCCCTAGGCTGCTGTAAGGATTAAATTAGATGATACATATATCTATAAAACACCTACTATTACAGTGCCTGAGACTTGGAAAGATGTTCAACTAACAGTAGGTCCTTTCCTGTAGCACACATTAATAGTGTGCTGTCAGAACAGCATTACTCAGGCTGCTCCCATAAAGAGAGCATATGCTTCCACAAGAGTCATCACGTATTTGTATAACTTCATTTTCCACTCATCTTTTCCCATTCTTCAAAACTCTATGTTATTTGCAAGTCATCTAAATATTTTTTAAAAACCCAGAAAACCCAGATTTCATCTCTTCACCTATGTATCAAGAATTGTAAAAGACTTTATCAAATGTAACAGTGTATAGAAAGCTACCTGTTTGAGAAGGGCCAAAACATAGAGAGGGAACAACTTGAGGGAGCTGGGTGCTACCAACGCAGAGTGTTGTGCATTGGAGACAGCTGTGCCATACGCGGACAACGAATCCACCACAGCATTCACTAAAGCATCTCTTGCGTCTGAGAGACTTGATGAAATGGATCGATCCACAGCTGGAAAGCAACCAAAATGACAAGGTATTTAACCACTAGATCCTAATGAAGGCTATAACAGATAAAATTTATATGCATTATTTAAGAAATCAACAAAAACTACATTTTGAGGACAGAAAAATATATGTCCCCTGCTCCCTCATTTTAAAAGTATCAGCTCATTACATAATTTTTCTGAACTAAATCTGATTGAATCTGACAATCAGAACAAATCTAGATTGTTCTGCACCTTTTTGTTTTAATCTTGTTAAATCTAAAAACTCTTAACCACTATTGGTATTAGAGAATGTATATCATTCATCTACTTCTGAGAAACCTTTGGGAATGTTTCCATTATCCAAGCAGAAATCACATGTATAAAGTACCATTTTTTTCTGCATCAACAATGTAAGTTATGAAATCTTAGTTATCCCTGGTGATCCTCTAAAATCTTTGGCAAAGCATTCCCAGGTCAATAAAAAAAGAGGCAAACTGCACACAGGTTCCCATGCAGACACTGAACAGCCAGATACTAATGCAAAACTTAAATTCTTCCAAGTACATATTTTATTAAAGTAGAGATCACTTTATACATATGCCAAGTATTAAAAATAAAATTGTGTTGAAAACAATCAGTAATGGTATAATTAATTTGAAATACAGATAGAAAACGGTAATAAAAACACTGGGAACCTTTAGTAAATATAATAGTTTTTCCCAAAAAAAGAGGAATAGTGACTATTTTTTCCAGAACTACACGGAAAATAAAAAGATTCATTTCAGGTCTAAATCATCTAAAAGAAAAAATCCTTAAAAACAAAACACTCAGCATTATATTAATTCCCCAAAGGATTTTTTAAAATTTACATACAGTAAAATTTACTTTTTTGAGTTTAGTTCTATGGTGGCTTTACATCAAATGTACAGATAGCCCTGTAATTACTACCACAATCAAGACACACAATAGTTCTATCAACCCAAAAATATCTACTTGTGCTGCCCCCTTTGCACTAAAATGCCCTCCCTGCCCTAAACCCAGATAATCACTGATTTATTGTTCATCCCTATAATTTTTCTGTTTCCAGGATGTCATATATGTGGAATCATAGGTAGGCAGCCTTTGAGTCCAGCTTCTTTTCACTTAACATAATACCTTTGAGAGCTTTGCTGTTTACACATCAATAGTTCATTCCTTTTTACTGCTGAGTTGTATTCCATTGTATGGATGAACCAGTTTGTTCACACATTCACCAGATGAGGGACATTTGGGTTGTTACCAGATTTTAGTGATCATGAACCTCCTCCAAAATATTTTTCAAGTAAAGAATTCATAAGAATTCTAATAGTCAAATCCACACTGCTGTAAATGAAAATGTAAAGCATACACTTTTTAAATAAGGGATTTCTAGGGTAAAAATACTACGGCTTCAGTTTTTAGGATAGAAAAGTACATTTCACCTGCTCCTTCACTTTTTTACTCACCCATGTTAGCCAGAAGGCAGATGGCAGCTTGTACATCCACTCCTGCACAAACATCTGCTAGTGAAATTACTACAGGCAAACAGAGAGTATGCACTCGAATTCTCCGCTCACCTAAATGAAATGATGAGTAACTGTCACTGTAAAATACATCAGACCAAGAAAAAAAAAGCAAATTTTTATGATTTTTCATTTAAATTTTTAAATTTTTTCAGCATTTTTTAACATTTTAAAATACTCAACTTGTTATTTTGATTGGATTTAATCATTAAAAGGACTTTGAAATGCAAAAACAAAGTTTTACAATTAACATGCTTTAAAGAAAATTAAATACTCCCCAAATCTTTAGATAGACTGAATATATACAATATTTTGTATGTAGTTGAATATTAGGCTCTGTTTTTTAATTTACTATAACTCATTTAAAATTATATCCAACATAGTTAAATGTCAGAAAACTTAGACTGTCAAACAACCAATGTAGGCCTTAAGTGCTTTGCAGAATTTTTGATTTTAAGTATAGGCAAGAAATAATGCTAAGGATGGCACAGCTGATTTAACATGAGTTGTTTACTGGACACATATGATTCGGAATACAAGTTTTCCACAAGTCAAAGAACGTATTATTTAGAGATTTAAAAAATGAGTTAAAAAAGAATGGAACATGAGATTAAAAATGGCGGTGTGAGAGGTAAGACACAGGCTTCCTCCTAAAACCGCATATAATACAAAAATATAATTAACACAACTTATCCTGATAGAGCAACAGGAAAGAGGACTGTGACAGACTGCATACACCTGGAGAAAAGAGCAGACCTCACAGAACAGGGTAACATACCAAAGCTGTGGCCCGGCGGGACCCAAACCTTCCCCCACCCCAGCTCACTGGCAGGAGGAAGAAAAACCAAGCAGAGAGGGAGTGGAGGCCTGGGACTGCTGAATACCTAACTCCAGAGATCTGCTCTGGGAGCACAAACCTACAATTCATGATGCTTCCATGGTACTCTCGTGATTATGGGGTTGGAAAGCTAAGACATGCAGAATTCCTGGAGAGATTGAGATTCCAGCCACTTGTGGAAAGCAGGGATCCATATCCGGCTACTGTGGGACAAAAGAAAGGTGGGCAGTCTGAGAGACTTCCTAACAAGGAAGCCCTTAGCAACAGGCTGCTAAAGGGGCAAGGACTGCACAGAGCTTACTGCTCAGGAGAAAGGACAGGCAGACAAAATTGCCCGGGAGCACTCTGCCCAGCAGGTGGGGAGCTTTGCATGTAGACTCTCATATTTAAGGAGGAAAAAGATGTCTTCCTCCTAAGACGATCTTCAGATGCTCCAGCTTCCTGGATGGCTACACAGCTCCAAGGACCCCCTCCGTGATACACAGCCTACTGTGCCTTTCCCTTGAGCAGCCCCACCTCACTTGCAAACCAGCAAAACCTACCCTGGCGTTAGGCCAGCCAGAGGGAAGATCTGCCTACAGCAACTACAAATGCAAAGCATAGAGGCTTATACATGTGTGCTTAGCCCACTGGTTCAGGCAGTGGAGACAGGCATAGCAGCCAGGTAGCAGGAAACAGCTCTATCCTCTCCCCAGGCACCAATACCACTCCCCTGCAACCCCCGACATTGCTTCAGGGGCTGAGTGAGTCCAGGGAGTAGAGCTTCTGGGCACTAGAGGGCGCCATACACAAATATGAAACGCCAAAGGAATCTGGTTCAGAGTAAAATTATTAAAACTACTCCTGAGAAAGATTTAAATGACATCAACCTCTTCCTGAAAGGGAGTTCAGAATAAAAATCATTAACATGCTCATGGAGGTACGGAAAGATATGCAAGAACTCAGGAATGAATTCCAGTCAGAGATCCAGTCATTGAAGATCACAATGGACATTGGTGAAAACTTCCCCAATTGGGGAAGGAGATAGTCTCTCAGGCCATGGAGATGCACAGATCTCCCAACACAAGGGACCCAAGGAAGACAACACCAAGACATATAGTAATTAAAATGGCAAAGATCAAGGATAAGGACAGACTATTAAAAGCAGACAGAGAGAGAAATAAGATCACATACAAAGGGAAGCCCATCAGGTTATCACCAGACTTCTCAGCAGAAACCTTACAGGCCAGAAAGGAGTGGCATGATGTATTTAATGCAATGAAGCACAAGGGCCTTGAACCAAGAATACTTTATCTGACAAGATTATCATTTAAATTTGAAGGAGGGCTTAAGCAATTTCCAGATAAGCAAAAGCTGAGAGCATTTACCTCCCACAAACCACCTCTACAGCATATTTTGAGGGGACTGCTATAGATGGAAGTGTTCCTAAGGTTTAATAGCTGTCACCAGAGGTAATAAACCACAGTAAACAAAGTAGAACAGCTAATTACTAAGCGAATGCAAAAATTAAAATAATCTCCAAAGTCAATCAAGGGATCAGCAAAGAGTACAGAATATGATACCTAAATACAAAGAATGGAGGAGGAAGAAAAAGGAGGAAGAAAAAAAAAAGGACCTTTAGACTGTGTTTGTAATAGCATATTAAGTGAGTTAAGTTAGACTCTTACATAGTAAGGAAGTCAACCTTGAACCTTTGGTAACCACGAATCTAAAGCCTGCAATGCCAGTAAGTTAATACCTACTGATAATCATCCTAAATGTAAATGGAATTAATGCACCAATCAAAAGACATAGAGTCACTGAATGGATAAAAAACAAGACCCATCCATCTGTATGCTGCCGACAAGAGACTCACTTTAAACCCAAAGGCATACACAGACTAAAAGTGAAGGGATGGAAAAAGATATTTCATGCAACTAAAAGGGAGAAAAAAGCAGGAGTTGCAGTACTTGTATCAGACAAAAAAAGACTTCAAAACAAAGAAAGTCACAAGAGACAAAGAAGGACATTACATAATGATAAAAGGGTCAATCCAACAAGATATAACCATTATAAATATCTATGGACCCAACACAGCATTACCAACATATGTGAAACAAATACTAAAAAAATAAAAGAGGGAAATAGAATGCAATTAATTAATTCTAGGAGACATCACTCCACTCACTCCAAGGACAGATCAACCAGACAGAAAATAAGTAAGGAGACAAGCACTGAACAACACATTAGATACAGATGGACCTAACAGACATCTACAGAACTCTCCACCCAAAAGCAGAATACACATTCTTCTCAAGTGCACATGGAACATTTTCCAGAATAGAACATATACGAGGCCACAAAACGAGCCTTGGTAAATTCAAAAACTTAGAAATTGTACTAACCAGTTTCTGAGACCACAAAGGGATGAAACTAGAAATAAACTACACAAAGAAAATGAAAAATCCCACAAACACATGGAGGCTTCACAACATGCTCCTAAATAACCAATGGATCAATGACCAAATAAAAACAGAGATCGAGCAATATATGGAGAAAAATGACAACAATAATTCAACACCACAAAATCTGTGGGATGCAGCAAAGGCTGTGCTAAGAGGGAAATATATTACAATACAGGCCTACCTCAGGAAAGAAGAACAATCCCATATGAGCAGTCTCAACTCACAATTAACGAAACTAGAAAAAGAAGAACAAATGAGGCCCAAAGTCAGTAGAAGGAGGGACATAATAAAGATTAGAGCAGAAATAAATAAAATCGAGAAGGATAAAACAATAGAAAGAATCAATGAAAGCAGGAGCTGGTTCTTCGAGAAAATAAACAAAATAGATAAACCTGTAGCCATACTTACCAAGAAAAAAAGAGAGTCTATTCACATAAAAAGAATCAGAAATGAGAAAGGAAAAATCACGACGGGCACCACAGAAATACAAAGAATTATTAGAGAATACTATGAAAAATTATATGCTAACAAACTGGATGACCTAGAAGAAATGGAAACTTTCTAGAAAAATACAACCTTCCAAGGCTGACCCAGAAAGAAACAGAAAATCTGAACAGACCAATTACCAGCAACGAAATTGAACTGGTAATCAAATACTTACTTAAGAACAAAAACCCTAGACCAGATCGCTTCACAGCAGAATTTTATGAAACATTTAGTGAAGACCTTATACTCATCCTCCTTAAAGTTTTCCAAAGAGTAGAAGAAGAAGGAATACTTCCAAACTCATTCTATGAGGCCAGCATCACTCTAATACCAAAACCAGGCAAAGACACCAAAAAAAAAGAAAATTACAGACCAATACCCTTGATGAACATAGATGAAAAAATACTCCCTGAAATATTAGCAAACCGAATTCAAAAATACACCAAAAAGTTCATCCATCATGATCAAGTAGGATTCATCCCAGGGATGCAAGGATGGTACAACATTTGAAAATCCATCATCATCATCCACCACATCAACAAAAAGAAGGAGAAAACCACATGATCATCTCCATAGATGCTGAAAAGGCATTTGACAAAACTCAACATCGATTCATGATAAAAACTCTCAACAAAATGGATTAGAGGGCAAGTACCTCAACATAATAAAGGCCATTTATGACAAACACACAGCCAACATTATACTTAACAGTGAGAAGCTGAAAGCTTTTCCTTTAAGATCGGGAACAAGACGAGGATGCCCACTCTCCCCACTTCTATTCAACATAGTACTGGAGGGCCTAGCAACAGCAATCAGGCAGCACAAAGAAATAAAAGGCATCCAGATTGGCAAGGAAGAACTCAAAGTGTCCCTGTTTTCAGATGACATGATATTGTACATAAAAAACCCTAAAGAATCCACTCCAAAACTACTAGATCTAATACCTGAATTCAGCAAAATTGCGGGATACAAAATTAATACAGAAATCTGTGGCATTCCTATATACTAACAATGAACTAGCAGAGAGAAATCAGGAAAACAATTCCATTCACACTTGCATCATAAAGAATACAATACCTAGGAATAAACCTAACCAAGGAAGCAAAAGACTTATACTCTGAAAACTACAAGACACTCATGAGAGAAATTAAAGAAGACACCAATAAATGGAAACACATTCCGTACTCATGTATAGAAAGAATTAATATTGTCAAAATGGCCATCCTGCCTAAAGCAAGCTACACATTCAATGCAATTCCTATCAAAATACCAAAAGCATTCTTCAACGAACTAGAGAAAATCATTCTGAAATTCATATCGAACCACAAAAGACCCCGAATAACCAAAGCAATCCTGAGAAGGAAGAATAAAGCTGGGGGGGGTTATGCTGCCCAACTTCAAGCTCTACTACAAAGCCACAGTACTCAAGACAATTTGGTACTGGCACAAGAACAGACCCATAGACCAATTAAACCGACTAGACAGCCCTGACATAAACCCAACCATATATGGTCAATTAATATATGATAAAGGAGCCATGGATATACAATGGGGAAATGACAGCCTCTTCAACAGCTGATGTTGGCAAAAATAGACAGCTACATGCAAGAGAATGAAACTGGATTATTATTTAACCCCATACACAAAAGTAAACTCGAAATGGATCAAGGACCTGAATGTAAGTCATGAAACCATAAAACTCTTAGAAGACAGCATAGGCAAAAATCTCTTGAATATAAGCATGAGCAACTTCTTCCTGAACGCATCTTCTTGAGCAAGGGAAAGAAAAGTGAAAATGAACTCATGGGTCTACATCAAACTAAAAAGTTTCTGTAAGACAAAGGACACCATCAACAGAACAAAAAGGCATCCTACAGTATGGGAGAATATATTTGTAAATGACATATCTGAGAAGGGGTTAACATCCAAAATATATAAAGAACTTACATGCCTCAACACCCAAAAAGCAAATAACCCAATTAGAAAATGGCCAGAGGATATGAAGAGACAGCTCTCCAAAGAAGAAGTTCCAACAGACACATGAAAAGATGCTCCACATCACTAATCATCAGGGAAATGCAAATTAAAACCACAATGACATATCACCTCACACCAGTAAGGATGGCCAGCATCCAAAAGACTAAGAACAACAAATGCTGGCGAGGATGCAGATAAAGGGGAACCTTCTACACTGCTGGTGGGAGTGTAAATTAGTTCAACCATTGTGGAAAGCACTATGGAGGTTCCTCAAAAAACTAAAAATACAAATACCATTTGACCTGGGAATCCCACTCCTTGGAATTTACCCAAAGAATACAACTTGTCAGATTCCAAAAGACATATGCACCCCTATGTTTATCACAGCAGTTTTTACAATACCCAAGTTATGGAACCAACCTAAGTGTCCATCAGTAGATGAATGGATAAAGAAGATGTGGTACATATACACAATGGAATACTATTCAGCCATAAGAAAGAAACAAATCCTACCATTTGCAACAACATGGATGGAGCTGGAGAATATTTTGCTCAGTGAAATAAGCCAGGCAGAGAAAGACATGTGCCAAATGATTTCCCTCATTTGTGGAGTATAACAATGAAGTGAAACTGAAAGAACCAAATAGCAGCAGACTCAGAGACTCAAAGAAGGAACTAGTGGTTACCAAAGGGGAGGGGTGTGGGAGGGCAGCTGGTGATGGTGGGAGAAGGGGATTGAGGGGTATTTTGTTTAGTACACATGGTGTGGGGGATCGCGGGGAAAACAGTGTAGCACAGAGAAGGCAAACAGTGAATCTGTGGCATCTTACTACACTGATGGACAGTGACTGCATTGGGGTATGGGTGGGGACTTGATAATATGGGTAAAGGTAGTTACCACATTGTTTTTTCATGTGAAACCTTCATAAGCGTGTATATCAATAATACCTTAATAAAAAAAAAGAATGGAACACATATTTGATTAATGCAAATTTCATTACTTCCCACCGTATGTTCCTTCTTTCCCTCTGTTTCCTCCAGCATGTGAAAGGAGAGGGAATTACTGCTGCAGGTTGTATCTCATTTCTGTAAACATTACCTTTGCTTGATGTATATAATAGAGCTGTTTGGAAGCACACTAAGGAAGTATCTGTCAAACTTTCTTCAATTGACAGCTGTACTGCAAATCCAGCATCAGGATTGATGTTGGCGAGGGATAATAAATCAGTGGAACGGACAAAGAAGTTTCCATGAAAAGTGTGCATTGAAAGACCTAGGGAAGAGAAAACTTGTTATAACAGATGGGTTAACAGTAGTATCTTCACTTCAGGCTAAAGCTACGTTTCAAAGTAAGAAAAGTCTCTGATCCTGAATCAAAAGGATAACGAGAGAGTAGACTGGGGTTTTGGTAGGTGTTCTAAAATACTGATTTAAAAAAAACCAATGCAGGTAATATAAAAGGAAGACTACATTTTTCCTGAATTGGTATTAGTATTGATAACTAGTCTTATAATTTCCCCATATGTGATTTGAAGTCAGACAAACATACAAAATTAAATGAGGGATACTGTTCAAGCATTTAAGAATTAAAATGAGGGATCCAAATCTCTCCAGCAAACATTCACAGAAACAGAGGTAATATAAATTGAAGACTATTTGAATGATTATGAAGGTGAAGATTAGTAATTTGACAATTTTCACTTAAGATCTCTCCTAGTCCTCTAATTCGCCTTCTAAAATCACCTCCAAAGTGGCCTTTTCTTAGGTTCTTCCCAATAAATCAAAATATTACTTTTGCCCATTTATTCAGATTACTTAAAAAAATTGGTGTTGATTATTTAGTACCTATATTTATTTAAAACAGGTTATAGCTAACTGAATCAAGCAAAAAGTCCTTTATGGTGAATGATCATTATAGGTAATCACAGGAAGTTAATTTTGATGAAAGCATATAATTTCTATAATTTCATACCTTTAGTGCACCTTATTCTCATAACAGCTTCAAATCCAATTTTTCTTGTGAGATATCGCTTTAAGTCTTTTTGTAATTTTTCTGCTTGTGAAGGATTGTGGGTATAGTGGAAAGATGGATAATAATAGATACAACCTGCAGAATACTTGGACATGCAAGCTTCAGAGAGAAATATAAGAAGTATCAGCTGGAGAAATAATATTCTACTTGTCCAACAGTAGTACAGATTCTATATTATGATGCAATCTTAGTCATAATGGGAAATCCTAAGCTGTCAAATAAGAATAATACATAAATCGGAGAAAACAAACATTTATAAAATATAATGTATGGCAAGGTCTATTGTGGAGGACAATGGTAAGGGAATTGGATTTAAAAACAAATAGTAATAGCATTTTATATTTGTATAGTGTTTTAAAGTGTACTGGTAATTTCCATAGATATTATCTATCTAATTCGCATGCCTTTCTACCTCAAATATTGCAAGCTGTTACTAAAGAGTTTATATTTAATTATATTCTAAAAATATTTATGTAAACAGATAAAGACTCCTTACCTAGAGAAGCAAGATCAGAATACTGTGAACTCAAAAGGAACAGATCCACTGCAGTCTGCTGCCCTGAGCAATCTAAAGCAAGTTTCTTATAAAAATCAATTGCAGGGCCAAGATGCTGTACAACCTATGTCAACAGGTCATAAAGTAAAGAGAAGTTTTTAATGATGCACATATTCCTACAGCTCTCCTAGAATGAGGAGTATATCCTCTGCCCCTATTAAGCTGAAAAGTTTTTAAAAACTAGGCAGGAAAAAAAATATCTAGGCAGTTGGCACAGATTTCCTATAAGAGTAATATCTGCTAACATTTATAAAGTGCTTAATGTGCTAGCATTGTTCAAGTGTCTTATATACATTAAATTATTTAACCCTCATAAAAACATGTATCTCATAGTATTATCTACATTTTACAGCTGAGGAAGTGAAGGCAAAAAATTATTAAGTAATTTAACCCATATTTGGTGGTATCTGAAATAAAAACCCAAGAAGTCTGGCTCCAGAGTGAGCTATTAACCATTATTATTTACTATTATGTAACAGCATGAGAGATCAGTAGATTAAGGAAGGTTTTTCCTATGGGTATGAGAACACTTGAGCGGAGAAGGTGGCACTGGAGATCAAGTTAAAATTCTAAGAGCCAAGCTCCAAGTTCTTAATCACTGTGCTTCACTGCAGAGCAAAAGGTTTCATTCTCTTCATTATAGTATATAATTATTATACTAGAGTTTACTGAGATTCAAAAGAACACATAAACCAGAACAAATACTTTAGCTTTTGAGTCCCAGGCAGATAGAGAATATTTCTGAAAATTAAAGGAGAGAAAAACAAAACTGTTTAAAAGAAATCAGTAAACACAAAACACCATCCTGTGTACAAAAAAACCTCAGTATTCTATAAAGGACTGCAACGGATCAATGAACTGAATGCTAGCTGTACTTTTTGATGAATTTAAAAACTATCTTGCCCAGTTTATTTTAAAAATAGTTTCTCAAAAGTACCTTAGGGGGGACTTCTGGGAAGATGGTGGCGTGAGCAGGGCAGCAGAAATCTCCCAAAACTATACATATCTATGAAAATACAGTAAATACAACTATTCCTAAAAGAGAGACCAGAATACACAGGAAAGCGCACAGCATGCAGCTACACCTGAGAGGACACGGCACCCCGCGAGGTGGGTAAGATACGGAGCCGCGACCCAGTGGGACCCGAGCACTCACCCACCCCAGCGCACTGGCAGGAGGAGAGGATTCGGAGTGGGGAGGGAGTGGAAGCACAGGCCCGTGAAATAATCAGCCTCGGTGATCTGCGCGGGGAGCACTGACCCACATTGCGCAGTGCAGCGGAGATTGGAGAGACAGAGGGTGCAGGAACTGAGCGGGGAATGCGCCAGGATGCTTGCAGCCGGCTCCCGAGAAGGAAAAAAAGAAAAAAAAAAAAAAAAAGAAAACCGCGGGCTTTTTTCAGCGGTCTTAAAGAGACAGGAACCCATCAGAGGAGCCGGATCGCCCCGGCACACTCAGCCCACCAGGCTGGGAGTCCTGGGGAGTTTCGGACCCCTTAGCTGGCGACTGGGAAAGGGTGGCCGCACTTAGACTTTCCACAAAGATCAACAGCCTCCCATTCGTTCCCACCCCGGCCAGAGCTATAAAAGGCCATGCGGAGCGGGGCAACCACGGCTGCGGAATAGTGGAGCAACCTACAGCATCCCCACAGAATTTACACCCAGTGGGCGTTTTTTTCTTTTGTTTTGTTTTGTTTGTTTTCTCGTTTTTTGTTTTTTCTTCTCTTTCTTTTTCCTTTTCTTTTCTTTCTTTTTTTCTTATTTTTCCTTCTTTTTTTTCTCTCTTTTTCTTTTTAAAGTCTTAAAGAGCCCAGCTGACATACGTGGCAACTACCAGAGACCACTTCTATAGCCATGAAAGACAGAGGAATATGGTCCAGACTAAGAGCAACCAGACAACCCCAGAGAGGGAGCCTGAAGGGATGGAAATGCACAGTCTTCCTGAAAAAGAATTCAGAACAAAAGTCATAAACATGCTGATGGATCTACAGAGAAATGTGCAAGAGCTGAGGGAGGAAGTGAGGGAAGACAATGCAGAAATCAGACAAGCGACTGATGGGCTTAACAGCAGACTGGATGAGATGCAAGAGACTGTTAATGGAATAGAAACCAGAGAGCAGGAATACAGAGAAGATGAGGGAGAGAGAGATAAAGGGATCTCTAGGAATGAAAGGATATTAAGAGAACTGTGTGACCAATCCAAATGGAACAATATTCACATTATAGGAGTACCAGAAGAAGAGAGAGAAAAAGGGATAGAAAGTGTCTTTGAAGAAATAATTGCTGAAAACCTTCCCACGCTGCGGAAGGAAATGGTCTCGCTGTCCACGGAAACCCACAGAACTTCCAACACAAGGGACCCAAGGAAGACAACACCAAGACACATAATAATTAAAATGGCAAAGATCAAAGATAAAGACAGTGTATTAAAGGGAGCTAGAGAGAGAAAAAAGATCACCTACAAAGGAAAACCCATCAGACTATCATCAGACTTCTCAAAAGAAACCTTACAGGCCAGAAGACAATGGCATGATATATTTAATGTAACGAAACAGAAGGGCCTCAAACCAAGAATATTGTATCCAGCACGATTATCATTTAAATATGACACAGGGATTAAACAATTTCCAGACAAACGAAAGTTGAGAGAGTTTGCCTCTCATAAACCACCACTACAGGATATCTTAAACGGACTGTTCTAGAGGGAAGCACCCCTAAGGTAAAAAGATGTCACCAGAGAAAATAAAATCATAGCAAAGAAAGCAGACCATCCAAATACTAACTAAAGGCAACGAATAAAACACCTAGTATATAAAGAATGGAGGAGGAAGAATAAGAAGGGAGAGAAATAAAGAAACATCAGATGGTGTTTACAATAACTTAACAAGAAAGTTAAGTTAGATTGTTAGATAGTAAAGAAGCAACCTTTGAACCTTTGGTACCCACGAATCTAAAGCCAGGAATGGAAATAAGTACATATCTATTGATAATCGCCCTAAATGTAAATGGACTGAATGCACCAATCAAAAGACACAGAGTAACAGAATGGATAAAAAAGCAAGACCCATCTATATACTGCTTACAAGAGACTCACCTCAAACCCAAAGATATACACAGACTAAAAGGAAGGGATGGAAAAAGATATTTCATGCAAACAACAAAGAGAAAAAAGCAGGTGTTGAAGTACTTGTATCAGACAAAATAGACTTCAAAACGAAGAAAGTAGCAAGAGATAAAGAAGGACATTATATAATGATAAAGGGGTCAGTCCAACAAGAAGATATAAGCATTATAAATATATATGCACCCAACACAGGGGCGCCACCATATGTGAAACAAATACTAACACAATTAAAGGAGGAAATAGACAGCAATGCATCCATTTTAGGAGACTTCAACACACCACTCACTCCAAAGGACAGATCAACCAGACAGAGCATAAGTAAAGACACAGAGGCACTGAATAACACACTAGAACACATGGACCTGACAGAGCATAAGTAAAGACACAGAGGCACTAAACAACACACTAGAACACATGGACCTAACAGACATCTACAGAACTCTGCACCCAAAAGCAGCAGGATACACACTTTTCTCAGGTGCACATGGAACATTTTCCAGAATACACCACATACTAGGCCACAAAAAGAACCTCAGTAAATTCAAAAATATTGAAATCCTACCAACCAACTTCTCAGATCACAAAGGTATAAAACTAGAAATAAATTCTACAAAGAAACCAAAAAGGCTCACAAATACATGGAGACTTAACAACATTCTCCTAATTAATCAATGGGTTAATGACCAAATCAAAACAGAAATCAAGAATATATGGAGACTAATGACAACACAAGGCCACAACTTCTGTGGGACGCAGCAAAGGCAGTTCTAAGAGGAAAGTATATTGCAATCCAGGCCTATTTAAAGAAGGAAGAACATTCCCAAATGAAAAGTCTAAAGACACAATTACTGAAATTGGAAAAAGAAGAACAAATGAGGCCCAAAGTCACCAGAAGGAGGGATATAATAAAGATCAGAGAAGAAATAAATAAAATTGAGAAGAATAAAACAATAGAAAGAATCAATGAAACCAAGAGCTAGTTCTTTGAAAAAATAAACAAAATAGATAAACCCCTAGCCAGACTCATTAAGAGAAAAAGAAAATCTACACACATAAACAGAATCAGAAATGAGAAAGGAAAAATAACGACGGACCCCACAGAAATACAAAGAATCATAAGACAATATTATGAGAATCTATATGCTAACAAGCTGGAAAACCTAGAAGAAATGGACAACTTCTTAGAAAAATACAACCTTCCAAGACTGACCAAGCAAGAAACAGAAAAACTAAACAGACCAATCACCAGCAACGAAATTGAATCGGTAATCAAAAAACTACCCAAGAACAAAACCCCCGGGCCAGATGGATTCACCTCTGAATTCTACCAGACATATAGAGAAGAAATAACACCGATTCTCCTTAAAGTTTTCCAAAAATAGAAGAGGAGGGAATACTTCCAAACTCATTCTATGAAGCCAGCATCACTCTAATACCAAAACCGGGCAAAGACCTCACCAAAAAAGAAAATTACAGACCAATATCCCTGATGAACGTAGATGCAAAAATACTCAACAAAATATTAGCAAACCGAATTCAAAAATACATCAACAGGATCATACACCATGATCAAGTGGGATTCATCCCAGGGATGCAAGGATGGTACAACATTCGAAAGTCCATCAACATCATCCACCACATCAACAAAAAGAAGAACAAAAACCACATGATCATCTCCATAGATGCTGAAAAAGCATTTGACAAAATTCAGCATCCATTCATGATTAAAACTCTCAACAAAATGGGTATAGAGGGCAAGTACCTCAACATCATAAAGGCCATATATGACAAACCCACAGCTAACGTCATACTTAACAGCGAGAAGCTGAAAGCTTTTCATCTAAGATCGGGAACAAGATAGGGATGCCCACTCTCTCCACTGTTATTCAACATAGTACTGGACGTCGTGGCCACGGCAATCAGACAAAACAAAGACATACAAGGCATCCAGATTGGTAAAGAAGAAGTCAAATTATCACTATTTGTAGATGACATGATACTGTACATTGAAAACCCTAAGGACTCCATTCCAAAACTACTAGAACTAATATCTGAATTCAGCAAAGTTGCAGGATACAAAATTAACACACAGAAATCTGTTGCTTTCCTATACACTAACGATGAACTAACAGAAAGAGAAATCAGAAAAACAATTCCCTTCACAATTGCATCAAAAGGAATAAAATACCTAGGAAGAAACCTAATGAAGGAAGTGAAAGACCTGTACTCTGAAAACTACAAGACACTCCTAAGAGAAATTAAAGAGGACACTAACAAATGGGAATGCATCCCATGCTCTTCGCTAGGAAGAATAAATATTGTTAAAATGGCTATACTACCTAAAGCAATCTACATATTCAACGCAATCCCTATCAAACTACCAACAGCTTTCTTCAATGAACTGGAACAAATAATCCTAAAATTCATATGGAACCACAAAAGACCCCGAATAGCCAAAGCAATCATGAGAAGGAGGAATAAAACAGGGGGAATTATGCTCCCTGACTTCAATGTGTACTACAAAGCCACAGTAATCAAGACAATTTGGTATTGGCACAAAAACAGACCCACAGACCAGTGGAACAGAATAGAAAATCCAAACATTAACCCAAACATATACAGTCAATTAATATTTGATAAAGGAGCCTTGGATATACATTGGGGAGATGACGGCCTCTTCAGCACTGGTGTTGGAAAAACTGGACAGCTACATGTAAGAGAATGAACCTGGACTACTGTCTAGCCCATACACAAAGGTAAACTCAAGGTGGATCAAAGACCTGAAAGTAAGTCATGAAACCATAAAACTCTTAGAAAAGAACATAGGCAAAAATCTCCTGGACATAAACATGAGTGAATTCTTCATGAACATATCTCCCCGGGCAAGGGAAACAAAAGCAAAAATGAACACGTGGGACCATATAAAGCTGAAAAGCTTCTGTACAGCAAAGGACACCATGAGTAGAACAAAAAGAGATCCTACAGTATGGGAGAATATATTCATAAATGACGTATGCGATAAGGGGTTGACATCCAAAATATATAAAGAACTCACACAGCTTAAGAAACAATAAGCAAATAATCCAATTAAGAAATGGGCAGAGGATATGAATAGACACTTCTCTAAAGAAGAAATTCAGATGGCCAACAGGCACATGAAAAGATGCTCCACATCGCTAATCATCAGAGAAATGCAGATTAAAACCACAATGAGATATCACCTCACACCAGTGAGGATGGCCAACATCCAAAACACAAACAACAACAAATGTTGGCGAGGATGTGGAGAAAAGGGAACCCTCCTACACTGCTGGTGGGAATGCAAATTAGTTCAAGCATTGTGGAAAGCAGTATGGAGGTTCTGCAAAAAACTCAAAATAGAAATACCATTTGACCCAGGAATTCCACTCCTAGGAATTAGCCCTAAGAATGCAGCAGCCCAGTTTGAAGAAGACATATGCACCCGTATGTTTATCGCAGCACTATTTACAATAGCCAAGAAATGGAAGCAACCTAAGTGTCCATCAGTAGATGAATGGATAAAGAAGATGTGGTACATATACACAATGGAATATTATTCAGCCATAAGAAAAAAACAAATCTTACCATTTGCAACAACATGGATGGAGCTAGTGGGTATTATGCTCAGTGAAATAAGCCAAGCCGAAAAAAACAAGTATCAAATGATTTCACTCATATGTGAAGTATAAGAACAAAGAAAAAAACTGAAGGAACAAAAGAGCAGCAGACTCACAGAACCCAAGAACGGACTAATAGTTACCAAAGGGAAAGGGACTGGGGAAGATGGGTGGGAAGGGAGGGGTAACAGGAAAAAAGGGGCATTACGATTAGCAGATGTAATGTTGGGGGGGGCATGGGGAGGGGTGTTCAACTCAGAGAAGACAAGTAGTGATTCTATAGCATCTCACTACATTGATGGACAGTGACTGTAATGGGGTTGGTGGGGGGGACCTGATGAACGGGGTAGTTTATTAACCATAATATTGCACATGTAACTGTAGAATAATGATACCAAAATAAATTATTTAAAAAAATACCTTAAAAATACCATTTTTATAAGAAGTAAAATATGGTGATATTTTTCTCTAGCAAACTGGTGAAGAATAAAGCAACAATAGTTAATGGTGGTTATGGGGTCAAAGTCCTAAGAGAACAGGTTGATTTAAAAAACTCACATAAGTAAAATGTATTAATATCTTAAATAAAAATATGCTCTTTCACCCAATAATTTCACTTCTAGGCATTTATCCTGAAGAAAAACTGAGTATGTCGTTAAAGGTTCATGATGGTATTAAAATTGTTTAATTCATACTCATTATTAGTTGTAGCATTTTCTAATACCTAAGTCGAGGGCAGACAAAACATACACAGAACAAAGATGATTGTTCTAGTTCATTTATTATTTGAAATAAGGGATTATAATACCCTGACCAAACCTTCATGTAAGATGCAAATAATATTCAGCTTCATATTCTTTTTTTAAAATAGTGAAAACACTAGTGACAACTATTCAGTAGGTAGAAGGTGATTAATTAAATCAAATACACATTTACAGAAAAATATTTTTTAAAGATAATTTTTAGGAATCTGAGAAAATGTTCACAATAAACTCCAATGAAAAGTCAGTTAAAAAATATAGTATGTATGTATGATGCCCAATTATGCTTATTTGTGTGTGTGTGTATAACTAAATGCTATTATCTTGAGGTTATTAAAGATTTTTTATTCATTTATATACATGTTTACAGTTTGTGTTGCCTGTATAATTTAAAAGTTCATTAATACAAGCATATTAAATTATAGTATCTCAGATTTACTATGTATTATCACTTGTGTAATAGAGAAAAGCACCAGAAAAAGAAAATCAAGTCACATCTCTACCACGGAATAGTTATTTAACCTTTGACAAGACAGTTTTTAATCTGTTTCCTCATCTCTAAAATGAAGGGGTTAAATGATTTACAAATTTCTTTCTTGCAAATAAGGTAATAAAGAGAACACACTGCAATACAAAGCCAAAGCAATAATTCAAGTTAAATTCTTACTAGTTTTTTTGCTATTAATGAAGTAGAAAAGTAGAATAATTACACAATCTATAGAAACACAAAATACCACTTTGAATATTTTGACAGAGAAAGAAAACAGAATACCTTTGTGCTCGATCTCTGATTAGGATCTTCTCTAGACTGCAGAAGTCCTGCACCCAAGGAAGGTAATTGTGTCTGAAATACAGACACACGGCCACCTGTTGGAGACATTAATTTAAAGGCAGCCTGAAGCGCGGGACCGAGGGCACTGTGTGTTTCTCTTGTATTGGTGAACAGATTTGGTAATGCATTCAGTAAGTCCTTTATAAGCTGGGAAAACAAAGATTAAAAGTTGAATTACTGAGAAGTCAAGGCAATATTCTTCTTCAAAACACTGCAGAGTATAAGATGTGCCATTACATTTTGGGGGACTGTAAACTGAGAAGTCAATAGATATGCTACCTACACTGTCTACTGCTATGTTATTATACTAAGTAAAGAAACATTAAGCATTTTAGTAAACAGATGATATAAGAAAAAGTTTACAATATTAAGAAAAAGATCAATCTCACCTCTTTACTTTCATATAGATTCACAAGTAAGCTATCCGGTGTAGGTAGAAAAACATCTATAGGGAAAACACACTTTAATCAACAGGTAAGTCAAAAGAATACAATAAATTAAAAAATCTTAGCTTTTATCAGGCCATACATATAATGGGTACTATAATATTGCTTTATTAATTATATATACTTTGTATATATTATACACATGAGTATGCATGTGTGTGTGCATATCGAAGCACACACGTAAAAATCTTAGAATCACGTGTTTTTTAGTAAACAATTATTTTTTAAAAAAACCAAAGTGCACTAAATTATCCTTACAGCATTATGACATGTATTGTCAAAGTCTTAATTCCAAAGTCCACAGCTAGAAAGTCTTTTATTTTATTCCCTGCTTACCATCTATATCAGACACAATCAACATTTGAGGCTGTGATAATCCTTCTTGTAAATTGTAGAAATGAACAGTGCTATCAAAGGTCATGAATCCTATTCTTGTTCGTGAATCTCCAGGGAGCCTAAAGGTAAAAATGATGATTTTAAATTCAAAGTGCTCAGTCAACACATTTACAAAAATAATGAAATAGTAAACTAAGTCTAAGAATAATTACAAATGCTTTTATATAAAGACAGTGAACTTATCCCTATCAAAACCAGTATACATCTGAGACAAAATTGGAGCATTCCATTTGCAGATGAAACCACTGACAGAAAACTGAAGTAATAAGCCAAAACTAAAAATGATGATTAAAAAAAAAATCTGTGCTTAACTTTCCTTTGAAACACACTCTTTAAGTGAAAAAGGACACATATTTTCAGTGTTACAAAAATAGTATATCTCATTTAAGCATTTTAAGGGCAGAATAACAAATGAAAGACTGTAATGCAAATCAGATTTTAAAGTGCAGAATTTTAAATAAAACTGCGCTTAATAGAAAGTGGAGACATTTTATCAATCATCAACGTTTTTTTTTGAACTGTAGTTGACATTATAATACCTTCAGGTATACAACACAGCGAGTCAACATTAATATATATCTTACAAAAAATGCTCACCATGATGTACGTAGTTACCACCTGTCACCATACCAAGTTACTATTATTGACTATATTCCCCATTCGGTACCTTTCATCCCAGTGACTTATTATGTAATTGGAAGTATACCACTTAATCTCCTTGACCTATTTTGCCTATATAGCCACCTCCCTCCCCTCTGGCAACCACCAGTTTATTCTCTGTATTTATGAGTCTGTTTCTAGGTTATTTATTTGTTCTTTTGTGTTTCAGAATCCACATATAAGTAAAGTTATATGGTATTTGTCTTTCTCTGACTTATTTCAGTTAGAGTAATACCCTATAGGTCAAGCCATGTTTTGCAAATGGCAAGATTTAATTCTGTTTAATGGCTGAGTTAATACTCCATTATGCAGACATGCCACATATTTTTTATCCATTCATCTGCTGATGGACACTTAGGTTGCTTCTGCATCCTGGCTATCCAACTTTGCTCTTCTTTCTCAAGATAGCTTTGGTTATTCTGGGTCGTCTGGGGTTCCATACACATTTGAGGGTTATTTGATTTAGTTCTGTAAAAAAAAAATGCCATTTTGATAGGAATTGCACTGAACCTGTAGATTGCTTTGGGTAGTATGGACATTTTCACAATATTAATTCTTCTAATCCATTAGGACAGTATATCTTTTCATTTATTTGTGTCATCTTCAGTTTCTTTTATCAATGTCTGTTTTCAGAGTACCTATGTTTCACTTCCCTGATTAAGTTTATTCCTGGTAATTTACTCTATCTGGTACCATTGTGAATGGGATTGTTTTTCTAATTTCTCTTTCTGCTAGTTCATTTTTAGTATATAGAAATGCTACAGATTTCTATATATTGATTCTGTATCCTGTAGCTTTACTGAATTCATTTATAAATTTTGGGGGATTCTATTTAGGGCTTTCTATAACTAGTATCATGTCATCTACAAATAGTGACAGTTTCCCTTTTCTTTCCCAATTTGGATGCCTTTTATTTCTTTTTCTTGCCTCATTGCTCTAGGTAGGGATTCCATTAGTGTGTTGAGTAAGATTTTTGAGAGTGGGCATCCTTCTCAAATTCCTAACCTTAGAGTTTTGCCATTGAGTGTGATGTTAGCCATGGGTTTGTCACAGATGGCCTTCATTCTGTTGTATTATGTCCCCTCTATAACCACTTCGTTGGGAGTTTTGATCATGAATGGATGTTGAATTTTGTCAAATGCTTTTTCTGCATCTATTTAAGAGGATCATAATGGTTTTCATCCTTCCCTTTGTTAATATGGTGTCACAGTGATTGATTTGCAGATGCTGAACCATCCTTGCATTCCTGGAATAAATCCCACTTGATTGTGGTAAATGATCCTTTCAATGTATTTTTGAAATCAGTTTGCTAATATTTTGTTGAGGATTTTTATACCTATGTTCATTAGGGATACTGGTCTGCAAAATTTCTTTTTCTGTAGAGTCTTTGCCTGTTTTTGGCATGAAAGTAATGCTGGCCTTGTAAAATTAGTTTGGAAGCATTCCTTCCTCTTCAATTCAAACTGCTGCTTTTGTTGTAAAAGTTCACACCGACTGACACAGCATGCCAGTCCTCCAAGAGTGGAGATTTGGCCTCTCGCCGCCCTCTGGCTCTCTCAGAGTTAAGCCCCAATGATTTTCAAAGCCACATATTATAGAAACTCAATTTTCTGGCATAAATCCCAGGGCCGGGTATTTTCATCTTCTGCCCTCCATACCTCACATCCTCCCGTTTACGGGTTGGAATGGGGGAAGGATTTGGATTCCAACAGAGGGGCTCTGTCCTCTTTACCCTTCTCAACGTGGCCTCTTTGTTGTTAGCTTTGAAAGGTCTGTTCTGCTAGTGGTCAGGTCATTTTCAGAGTTACCTGTTTACATGTAGTTGCTGCCTTGGTGTACACGGAAGGTTATCACAATGACCTCCTCCTCCTGCCATATTTCCTGTCTATCCTGTCATCAGTTTTAACAAATTTTCTGGTAGAGTTCGGTATTCAGAAGTCAGTGCCATGTCATAAAAGAAGAAATGACCATTCATTGCCCATCAAGCATTCCTTATTGGTAAGATGGATGCCTCATCTTACAAAAGTGTATTTCTAAGTACCACCATGTCAACTGCTGTTATGTAATGTAATGCAGTGTTTCAGCAATGCATGTAAAATATTTTTGAGTATTATAGGATGTCAAAGTAGTGCACATCAAAGCAAGAAGCATTATAACTATTATGCATGATCAATCAAGCTGTTCAGATACAGTCTGCAAGCTAAGTCCAAAAGCATTTCAGGGTACAGAATGCAACAAATTATGTGGGTATTTAGCTTACTGGTCAATATTTACAATGTTTCTACAGAGTACTCCTCACTCTTTGAGATTTCTCAGTCTCCATTAGAATGCAGGCTACTTACCAACTCCCTGAAGCTCAAAATAGAGTTGGGCTGAAACTGTGCTAGTATTAAATTCCTCTTTCTCCAAAAGTTATATCCATAGAGTCCTTTCCAAAAACATGTTACTATACTGCTGCTATCACCTTTACTTTGTTTTACTTCCCTAATGCTTCTATTTTCCGCTGTAATCAAATATATGTATTTTTTAAAAATGACTTTCCATTCCCAATTTCATCCCTTTGCTTTTGCATAGTCTATTTAATTTGCAAATAGTCACTCATCTTTGTTGGACTGTCCTATCTATGTGGGGCTATATCCTCATACTCCTCCAGTAAACTAACACTTCTGTCTTACAAATGATTTCTTTGCAGAGGATCTTCCATTGCCATTCACTGCTAAAGCTGAATCTGAATTAAGCTTTTATGCCTAAAAACAGGCAAATGCTTCCATTAAGGATAAAAATATGAAAACTCTAAGTTACCAACAAAAACTAAAAGCAAATCATTTATTATCTCTGGATGTTTTTATCTCAAATGTCTCAATGTTATCTGTTTATTTCCTAGCCAAGATGAGTGATACGCAGATTATGGTGACTAGAGCTAACATTTAACAGCAAGGACTTTCATACTCAACTGGAAGATGTGGGAGAACATTACGGAGTCACCAAGAGTACTTCTGACAAAGTAGTCACACATACTCAACTACCCCTACACCTCTATACACATAATGAACCACTGCAAAAGTGAACTGCTCTTACTAACAAGCTTAAGTCACATCTCCTGTGGGTGGTGGTGTGGAAAAAATAATACACACACAACTTTACTTTCCAGAGATTTGGAAGGTTCATATATTTTTTTGGTCAACCTTATCTATTCTTTATTTTCAGTAAATAACTATTGAATGTCTGCTATGTACTAGGAACTCTTCTAGGCACCTAAGATTAACAATGGCAAACAAAACAAAAATCACTTGCCTACATTAGAAGCCATAAGCCATCTGTTACTTTGACAGTGTCCCAGGCCATCTCTGATTTAGTGTGAGTAGGTGTTCCCCAAGGCATGACTAGTAGAACATGAGGAACACAGGTGCCAAATTTGCAGGCCAGCTATCCTGGTCTTCTTCCTAGCTTACCAGGATTCACATTCTTCTCATATATAAAACACTCATTTTTTCCCCAAGGCCCCCCAAATTCTCATTCCATTAAAGCATCAGTCAAAGCCCCAAATCCGACATCTAAACCAAGTCCAGATGCAAATGACACTCCTTGGATCCAGTTCTGTGCTGTCAATATGAAGACTTCGTATACTATTACAAACACAACCTAAAGGTTCTTTTTTTTTCCTCCTTTTTCTTCCTCCTCCATTCTTTCTATGTTATGAATCATATTCTGTACTCTTTGTCTTCCCTTGGGTCACATCTATTTAGTCTTAGGAATACTTCCATCTATAGGAATCCCTCCAAATGCACTGTAGAGGTGGTTTGAGGGAGGTAAATTCTCTCTGCTTTAGCTCATCTGAAAATTGTTTAATCCCTCCTTCAAATTTAAATGATAACCTTGCTGGGTAAAGTATTCTTGCTTCAAGGCCCTTCTGCTTCATTGCATTAAATATATCATGCCACTCCCTTCTGGCCTGTAAGGTTTCTTTTGAGAAGTCTGATGATAGCCTGATGGGTTTTCCTTTGTATGTGATCTTTTTTCTCTCTCTGGCTGCTTTTAAAAGTCTGTCTTTATCCTTGATCTTTGCCATTTTAATTATTATATGTCTTGATGTTGTCTTCCTTGGGTCCCTTGTGTTGGGAAATCTGTGAATCTTGATGGCTTGAATGACTATCTCCTTCCCCAGATTGGGGAAGTTTTCAGCAATTGCCTCCTCTATGACACTTCCTATCCCTTTTTCTCTCTCTTCTTCTTCTAGTACCCCTATAATGCGAATATTGTTGTGTTTGGATTGGTCACACAGTTCTCTCAATATTCTTTCATTCTTAGAGATCCTTTTTTCTTTCTGTGCCTCAGCTTCTTTGTATTCCTCTTCTCTAATTTCTATTCCATTTACCATCTCTTCTACTACATCTAATCTGCTTTTAAATCCCTCCATTGTATGTTTCATTTCAGATATGGAATTTCCTAATGATTGAATCTCCAACTTAAATTCGTTCCTGAGTTCTTGAATATTTTTCTGTACCTCCATAAGCATGTTTATAATTTTTATTTTGAACTCTATTTCAGGAAGATTGGCCCTCTTTCTGGGGTTTGTGAGATTTTGGTCTGAACCATGTTGTTTTGACGTTTCATATTTCTGTATGGTGCCCACTAGTGCACAGAAACTCCAGTCTCTGGAGCTGCTCAGCCCTAGAGTGAGGTTGGGGGTTGTAGGTGAGCGGAGCTTGTGCTCTGTTTCGTGAGGTCTGCTCTGTTCGTGAAGTGTGTATGCAGTCTGGTTCAGCCTTCTTTCTTGTTGCTGTTTTAAGGTTAGTTGTATTAATTAACTATATTTTTGTACTGTTTGTGGTTTTGGGAAGAGCTCTCCATCTCACCTCTCATGCCGCCATCTTGAATCCTAACCTGGAAGGTTCATTTTTAAAACCAGTTGAGGGTCTCCTTCAAGACTAACGTTGGTAGACACATAGGCAGACTTAGATTCAGGTATAAGCAACCAATCCCATACTTTATTCTCACCTCCACAGCGTAGCTATTACTAATGTGCCAAAATGAAGAGTTCAGTTTCTGACTTCCTGCAATATTCAGCACCAAATCAACTCCCTCTTTCCCTTTATCTGGCTCATTCTCTCATTAGCACATTTAAAATTATCTTAGGAAAAACTCCTTGCTCAAGAATTAAAGCTAAATTTCTCTCACCTAGACCTTGATACCCTGACAAAGTCAAGTTTTCTGGGCCCCAGTGCTCAGATCTGTTGAGTCAGAGGGATAGCAAGATGAGATCTAAATTCCCTACCAAGTATTAACACTTTTATGATTTTATGATTCAGATACCAAGTCATAAATCATAAATCATAATAATTCAAGTAGCAGGATCCTTATTCTAAGGTGGACAGCAAAAAATTTTTAGTAATAAATGAAATCAAACTTAATAAGAACCAGCCAAATATACTGTTAATAAACACTTCACACTTAAATTCACATGTATATGCAACACACACACACACACACACACACACACACAATGAATAAAAGAAATTCTTACTTGTCCAGATTTTCTAACAATGACTGGCACAAAATTGTCAAATATCCAGCTTCCACTGCATTATGAGACACATCTAAAACAAACAAGTAAACTGCGGGTTGAGGAGGACGAAGCTGAAAGGAATAAAAATAATGTAATTTATTTAGTAGGTATAATTTATTCTTTTTACACCTCTGTTACTGGTGGATATTAACTAAGTATATTATACCAAAATAATACACAAACAGGATTAATGTTTTCTAAGACCTTATGTGCTAATGAAAATGACGTTCCTTGGTTGTAGATCAAGCGTGGTAGGGCAGCTTTTATACAGTAATGGTTAAATAGATGGGCTTAATGTTTTCCTGATAGAAGATTGGCTGATATCTTTCAATGGAAAACTAAGCTTATTTATTATTTAACACTAACCTCCACATCCCCTCCCTACTCCTAAGAAAATTCTTTTTATATTTATTTTTTAAACCTAACAACCATTAGTGTTAGCTATTAGATCACCTTGTGGTGGCTAAATCCCCAGGGTTAAATGTTAACTGTAAACAAAGTCCTTGAGATGGTGTTCTATGTATGCTGAGTCCTTATCTGCTAGAGACACATATGCATTTATGGGTTAAATGATATGATGCTGGGATTAGCATTTAATGAACTCCAGGGTGAATGAGGGGGAGGGGGGCTAAGATGGAATTGGGATAGATGAAGTAAATTTAGCAAAGTGTTGATAACCGATGAAGCTCAGTGATGGGTAAATGATGGCTCATTACATTATTTTCTACTTTGAAGTATGCTTGAAAATTATTGTTATAGCAACTTGAAATAAAAGGATATATAAAGCCTTTTTTATTAAACATGCTAACCAAGAATCATATATCAAGAATTAAAGATTACTTCTTGCTTCCCTGCTTCAGTTAGCTTCAGACTCCTAAGGAGCCAGAACAGAGCTGGGAACATAGTAAATTATAAAAGCAGGCAAGAAGTTGAGAGTAAAAGTGACCAAATGCAAATTCACTGTAGTTACTACAGAAACAGGAAAATAGTAGGTAAGTGGGCAATTACTAACATGGACATAGGGACCATAAAAATTATAAAAATAAGAAATGGGCCAAACACCAGGAATTTAATACACATTAGCTATCTTTGTTTACCTTTCCCTACTAGCAACACTACACTTTTGCAGATAACAAAGATTAGAAATGAGGATACAGAAGAAATGTAAGTTATTCTAAATATATTTAAAGTAAGTAGATGTGATCAAGAAGATAAGCAGAACTTAGGCCAAGAATTCATTTTTGTTAAGTGGAAAAGATGAATGAGATCTTACAGTCAGTATATCTAAAGAACAAGCACAATTTTCTGATGACTGGAAAGAGAAAAGTTAAGAGTGCAGTCAATATCCATTTGTGTTGCTATCTGTACTGGGTGAACCAGTAAGATGGTGGTATCTTTAAGAGCCTGAAAACTGCAGTTTTGGCAAAAACATAAATTTTTCTGTTTGAGGGTCTTAAATACTAAATGGTAAAAGAATATGTTCATTCCATGCAAGTATTCAAATCAAAATAGCAACCAACTATATATGTTATTAGTGATTAACATAAAACATTACTGAAGTTTCTTAGTAATATAACATTTTTCTAGATCAAGTAACCTTTACAAAGAGTCTTCTATTAAGTATAAACTCTCAGCATTATTTTTAAAAATTCATACTATAAACAATTTCAAGATTTTGACAACCATTCACTTAACAACAAATTACAAATGACCAATACAACTGCATTCCATGACTGATTTTAACACTGAATAGTTACCATGTAATCTGAAGAAGCAATGAACTCCACGGTTGAATTCTGAACTTCTGGTCGTTTATGAGGCTCTCCGTAAGATCGGGTAAGGGGGTTATACATAAATTCTTCAGGAACTAGGTAAGAATTAGGAATCCAATACAAATTTAGTAATTTGATTTGCAACTAAATACACATACACATGCCTAGAAATAAACACCTGTATCATCAATATTTATATGAGGTTTATAACCTCATCTATGAACATCTTATGGTAAAAACTAATACCTTAAGTGCTCTTTAAAAATACATCAGAAGCATAAAAGGACTTATTTTCTGAAATCAGGAGAGAAAAGCAGGTAAACTTGCTTCTTAGGCTTGTTTTTCCTAGTGTATCACATGACATGGATGACAGAAAGAAATACAAATTTGAAAGTAATTATATTAAAAGGATCTAAGAAATGACCAAAGAGACAATAGATCGATACACACACACTTTAGTGTCCATACTGCCAAAGGTCTACACTTAGTTGAGTAAACCAAATGTACAAACAGAAGACAACCTTAACCTGTCAGTGTCATGCAGAATTAGTCTGCATGACCTAAACTGCTTGTTGTATGAATACTGAATATTTTTTGACTTTCCCCTTGTCACTCTCTTCATTTTCAATTATCCTTTTGCCCAGCCAAAATGAAGTATCTGTAACCTAATTCTCTTCATTAAGAGGGCCATGAAAGTTTTAAAAGCCATGAGGAGAGAGAATAGATAACGCCAAAAGTGTCAAAATATTTAAACTAATATTAAACACACTTATTTTAAGAATCTGAAACTTACCATCATTAACTCTATAGCACAAATTGCATTTCCACCTACGTTGATCAATGAAGGATACAAAAGGATTGATATATGTTCGGCAAGATCGGCACCTCACAATGGTATTTGATGTTATCACTGGTAATTGCTAGGAAATAAAATAAAGATACTGTAGCAGAAACAGCACCCCAGGGAAAAATGAAATACATACTGCTCTGCTTGTATTCAGAATAGAACCTGTAACTGAGTTTTGAAATTAAAGCACTTTAACAAAATCCAGTGATGTGCTGAGCAACACAAGTAGCTACCAAGTTTTCTTCTTCTTTCGTCACAAACTTTAACACTAAAATAAAGTCAAACCAAATGTAATAAGAGTTACTGGCTGACAAGAAAAGCCTAGTTGGCCAAGGGAATAATGTAACTCAAAGAGCTCATCAACTAGACCCAAGAAATAATAGTGAGATAGAAACATCTACCATATAAAAATGCCGTTGTCTTTGTTCCTACCTGACCTAGTTCTAGACTATAGGGCACTCACTGCTCATTAGACAGTCACAACAGTCATGATGGGAACCGAGGCCATAAGAAACCAAAAACATGGTGCCTTTAAAAAGCATATATCTCTTTATGCTTAGTTTTGGAAAGGAATTTTAGTTCAATTTTAAGACATTTAGAAAATATGAAAAAAGAAATCACATATTATTCTATTTCTCTAAATTAACCCCTGATAATATTTTGGTATGTTTCTTCTGGCTTTTTGCCCCTATCTATACATAAACAGTTATATCTTTGTATTTAATTTTTTTCACATATTTAATCTTTATCACATAGTACATATCATTTGTGAAAAAATTAGAAAAAAGCTATATGAAAATGAGAAAATAAAAAATTACTTAGAATTTTACATCCCAGAGGAAGCCACTGTTGCCAATTTAGTGTACATGCTTCTAGAAGATAATACATCCTAGTAGGAAACTAGGCTCTACGACTAAGCTTACTGACCTTTGTATCTCCACCAAATAGCATGACAGGTAGTCAATAAGTATTTTTTGGATGAATAAGAATAAAAGAAACTCAGTAGTAATAAGAGAGTTAGAAAACCAGAGTAGCAAAAAGGTGTGAGGGAGAAATGCAACTCACAAAGTATAAATAAAATGTGCCTGGATAAACCTTCTGAAGTCTAGAAACTTTAGTTTAAATACAATATATTTACATGAAATACCATAAGTATGTGTAAAATTCCAGCAAACTAGGTATTAAGCCAGGCTGTGGAATCTTAAGCAAGTAATGTTTTAATTTAACAGACTTGAAGCATTTGAACTTCATTACTACAAAGGTTACTATTTGTTTAATACAGTTAGGAACAACCATATAGTTTTCCTTCCTAACTGGCATCATGATTGGTGTTTCCTTTATATTTAATAAAGGACTCTTAAAGTTTATCTATGCTCCATAGCATTTTCAACTTCCAAAACTATTAATCTTTCAAAACCCAACTTAGACCTACTTTGATTGGTAGAAAACTTCTGCTACTGTGTACCACACAGAATTTTGTTAGTTACATGTATTAGTTATCTTGCCCTGTAATTATTTTTTACATCTTTATCTGGTTAGATAAAAATTTCTTAGGGATAAGGTCAATGACTTAGTCAAATCTGTATTTACCAGTGCTTAGTTTATGGTCTTTTATAGAGCAGGTGCTCAGAAAATGTTTACTGAATTGAATTTGAAAGAAATGATTACTTCTAACTTCAAATAAAAGATTTTAAAAATTCTAATTAATACACAGCAATCTGTTATGTTCCTATATACTAAAACCATGAACTAGCAGAAAGAGAAATCAGGAAAACAATTCCATTTACAATTGCACCAAAAAAGAATAAAGTACCTAGGAATAAACTTAACCAAGGAGGTGAGAGACCTATACTCTGAAAATGATAAGACACTCATGAGAGAAATTAAAGATATAAATTAATGGAAACCTATCTCATGCTCATGGACAGGAAGAATATTGTCAAAATGGCCAGACTGCCCAAAGCAAGTAACAGATTCAATGTAATCCCTATCAAAATACCAATGGCATTTGTCAATGAACTAGAGAAAATCATCATAAAACTCATATGGAATCACAAAAGACCCTGAATAGCCAAAGAAATCCTGAGAAAGAAGAACAAAGGTAGTGGGATTACATGAACTTACTTCAAGCTATACTACAAAGCTACAGTAATCAAACAGTATGGTACTGGAACAAGAACTGACCCATAGATCAATGGAACAGAACAGACAGCCCAGAAACAAAACCCAGGCCAGGCATATATGGTCAATTATATATGATAAAGGAGCCATGAATATACAATGAGGCAAAGACAGTTTCTTCAATAACCGGTGTTGGCAAAACTGGACAGCTACTGCAAGAGAATGAAACTGCATTACTGTCTAACTCCATAAACAAAAGTAAACTTGAAATGGATCAAAGGCCTAAATGTAAGACATAAAAATCATAAAACTCTTAAAAGAAAACATAGGCAAAAACCTCTTGAAGATAAGCATGAGCAACTGTTTCCTGAGCAAATCTCCTCAGGCAAGGGAAACAAAGTAAAATAATGAGTAAGTGGGACTACATCAAACTAAAAAGCTTCTATACAACAAAGGACACCAACAACAGAACAAAAAGGCAACCTATAGTATGGGAGAATATATTCATAAGTGATTCATCCAATAAGGGTTTAATGCCCAAAATATATAAAGAACTCATATGCCTCAACACCAAAAAAACAAATAAGCCTATTAAAAAACAGGTGGAGGACCTGAATAGACATTTTCCCAAAGAAGAAATACAGATGGCCAACAGGCACATAAAAAGATGCTCCATGATGCTAATCATCAGGGAAATATAAATCAAAACCACAATGGGATATCACCTCACACCAGTTAGAATAGCCACTACCCAAAAGACAAGAAATAACAAGTATTGGCGAGGATGTGGAGAAATGGGAACCCTCCTACAGTTGATGGGAATGTAAACTGGTGAAGCCACTGTGGAAAGCAGTATAGCAGTTCCTCAAAAAACTAAGCATAGCAATACCATGTGACCCAGGAACTCCACTTCTAGAAATTTACCTGAAGAAAACAAAATCCCTGATTTGAAAATATGTATGCCACCCTATGTTTACTGCCGTATTATTTACAAGAGCCAAGATATGGAAGCAACCAAAAGGTCCATCAGTAGATGAATGGATAAAAAAATATGGTAAAAATATACGATAGAATATTCAGCCATAAAAAAGAAAGAAAACCTGCCGTTTGCAACAACATGGATGGATCTAGAGGGTATTATACTCAGGGAAAAGCCAGGGGGAGAAAGACAAATACCATATGATTTCACTTATTTGTGGAATCTAAAAACAAAGCAAAACAGAATGAACAAAACAGCAGTAGACCCATAGACACTGAGAAGTGACTGTGGTTACCATGGGGGAGGGTGAGGGGGATAACAGGCACAAAAATTCTCAATTGTAACATAAGTTGGTCACAGGGATGGTAGTATCACATGGAGAATACAGCCAATGATTCAATTAAAATCTTCCTATGTTGACAGATAGTAACTGTACTAGTGGGTGGTAAGGACTTAATAATATGGGTAACTGTTGAACCACTGTGTTATATATTTGAAACCAATAGAAGATTGTATATTAACAGTACTTCAATTAAAAAAATCAAGATGAAAAAATTCTCAGGAAAAATATGATCTAAAACCTTGTACATAAGCACACATTTCAGTACTCACAAATATTTTAAAATATTTTACTTTACCGTTAAGTCTCTGAAGGGATGTAACAACAACCCTAAAGGAAGCTTAGCTTTATTCAGTAAAGCCTGTGTCTGTGGAATATTTGTCAAAGTACACCGAAATGAGCTGCAAAAAATACAAACAACACATACTAAATCAACTATCAAGAAAATATACTAAAGTAGGTATTTGTTGTAGATAATTTAGAACACTCAGGACAAAAGTAAAAATCATTTTGCTATGTTAACTATAATCAGGAAAGTCCTGATTACTTTAAGCACCCATATATGTAATATATGTCAAAAGACCTAATTAAGGGCACAACATTTTTATGGTAGAAAAGTACAACACATTTCAGGAAAAAAAATTACCCCATTATGATCAGCATGTACAGCATGAACAGGGTAGTAGAAAACATGAGTCAAAATGCATACATTTGCATCTTTAATGATGCTGTTCCTGCTTTACTGCCCATTTTTCCCTGTAGAGCTCCTTCTCTGAGACTCATCAGAATTATCGCTTCTTCTGAAACCAACTCATCTCTGATCCTAAGTCAGAAAGAATGGCTTCTTCCTCTGTGCTCTGAGATCTGTTTATGTTTCTATGGCATCAGTCTGCTTTGCTTTAGTTGGTGTGTACCTTGTCTGTCTTTTCCATTTAAAATTAGAGATCATTTTGTCCTTGTGCAACTTTAGCACCGTTCCTTTCATAGAGAAAGTGCTTATAACTTATTAAGTTATATGTTAATGTCAGTAGACACAGAATCAATAAAGGAGCAACCAAAGAGGTAAGAAGCAGAAGTACTGAAAACCACGAAAGGAAGTTTTTAAAGAGTGGTTGACAATACGTAGAAATATCCAGATACGTATGGGCTCTAAGCTGGTGGTGTTCCTTGAATGCAACAGTCTGACTCCAGCTTCAGGACTTCTACATTTGCTGTTCCTTCAGCTTGGCATACCCTTCCTAGAGAGTCACATGGCTTTCTCTCTTACTTCTGATTTCTACTCAAATGTTAACTCCTTGGGAAAATCTGTCTTGATTCCTCAATTAAAAATTTTCACCCTCCACCCTTATTACTCCCTACTTCCTGGTAATAATCTAACATTATATCATACAGACGGTCCCTGACTTACGATGGTTCAGCTTAGGATTTTCAACATTATGAGGTATGAAAGAGATATGCATTCAGCAGAAATTGAACTTTAAATTTTGATCTTTCCCCAGGCTGCAATATGTGGTATGATACTGTGTCGTGATGTGAGCTGCAGCTCCCAGTCACCCACACCATCACAACAGTAAACAACCAATACAACCAATACAAAACAACCATTCTATTTTTCACTTTAAGTACAAGTATTCAATAAATTACATGAGACAGTCAACACCTTCTTATAAAATAGGCTTTGTGTTAGATGACTTTGGCCAACTGTAGACTTCAAGTGTTCTGAACACGTTTAAGGTAGGCTAGGCTAAGCTATGATGCTCTGTAGTTTAGATGTATTATATGCATTTTCAAGTTAAAGATATTTTCAACTTACAATAACAGGACATAAGTCAAGGAAGAGCTGTATACTTATTGGTTTGACTTTTCAACTAGAATGTGTTCTCTATTATTATATACACTGCATGAGATTGGGAACTTTATTTTGCTTCCTTCTTCATTCTCAGCACCTAGAAATAGTGCCTGGCACTTAGAAGGCATTCAGTAAATATTTATTGAATAAATAATTTACCTTACTACGTAGGCACCAATTATTTCTGTTTTACAGTTGGCAATACTGAAAATTTGAAAGGTTCTAGTGATTTGCACAAGTCTTAAAGCTACTTATCAGTGGAACCATGGAAATAACCTAGGTCTGTCCAACTCTAAAGCCTGTACTCCTAATTATTCTGCTTTGCTATTTTGATAAGAGAGATTTTAACAGAAAACACATAACTGAGAAGAAACACATACACAATTTCCTATCTATGGGATCTCTTTATACAAACATTCACATAAACTATATTCACCTCCTTAGAGGATGCCTAACTATGCATACTACAAGGCCGGAATCCACACTCTTATTGACCTGACAGGAGCTTATACTCAGAAGGATGAGGAGCTGTTTCCAACCTAGAATCAATAATTATACATTTTTATGGAAATGATCTTGGCATTGCCTTAAGCAGTGATGGGGAGGGGGCAAGGGTTGTTGGTAGTGTGTAGCAGAAGAGGGCGAACCCTTGAAGCAGCTCTATTTTCTGTTTCTGTATTGAAAATCTTTAAAAGATTTTGATTGAAAAAAGAGGAACTTAGAGTTTTTTAAGAGCTAAAAAACTGTATCTTAAAAAAGGAAAATATCAGTTCTAAAGAGCACTAATTCTCCTAATGTAAGAAAGAAGACACTATTGCTCTGTGAATCAGAGCTTACTTTATGAGGAGAGATTCTAGTAGCAGGAGAGTGTCTTCTAAAAGCACCTGGGTGCAGAGGAATACCCTATTCTTAGGAAATAGTGAGAGCAGGTATGAACAGACAACTTTTGGTTTTGGAAGCACTGTGAGGTGAGTAACAGAGCTCATCCACCCAGAGGATACACAAGAGGCTGGTGGCTACCACACACAGGCTGCCAGTAAACCTCTCCATGAAGTGAGCAGATACTCAAAAAATGAGAACCAAACCTAAATACAGTCTGGATAAATAAGCTGGGGGTAAGGGTTTTCACATTCTCTCATGAGTGGGAAAAGAAAACCTGTTCTTGGGAATACATATGTGAAGTCTGTGTCCTTTTCAAGCAAAGACTGAAGGGCATAAGACTTTAAAGAATCCACCTTATTTAGAAGACATCAGAAATTATTACTGGTGAAAGTGGGGAAGAGAAATTTAAGAAAAATATAGTTAGATTTGGGTTTTTGAAACCGTTCCCTCAAACAAGAGAAAAATGTCCAAAGTATGAGGTGACAGTGAATGGGACTGGTTGGAGATGGGAACAGGTGACCTGAATTGAATTTTACATGTGGAATTTCTATACAAATTAAAATAGAAAAGTCTACAATAACAAAACTTCCAATTAAGGTATTACTATCATACTTCTGTCTTTGAAAGTCATACAATGTTTTTGACAAAGTATATTACTTACTAAAGATTATAAAATAAATACTTACTCTGGGCTACAGTTTAATTTCTTGAGGTCTAAATTCAAGTTAGGTACAGGTGGCCAAACAGGAGTCATGGGTAAAATATTCCTCTCCTGTGTTAGGTTTACTGGTCTCAGGCTTTCTGGTTGTGGAGAACTCTGAAGACTCAATCCTCCCAGACTGGAGGACAACTGGTTCATACTAGGATACTGCTGAAAGAACAAAACAAAACAAAACACACACACAACAAACATGAGTAAAATTTATTATACTATATATAGGATTTTAAAATACAGATAAAGCAAGAAAAAAATTTAAATCTGGCTTGAAAATAGCAGAATGACTTCACAGTGCAGCTGAATATAAAGCATTCTTGAAAAAATAACTCAAAGCAAAAATAATGAATAATAATTTAAATCTCATTATTACCCTTAAACCTCACAACAAAATTTCAGCAACAATACTTTTCAACATCAAGAATTTGATTGCTCTGTATATAGTTCATACTGGAAAGGCCCAATAAATGCTTTTGTTTATTTCAGGTTTTTTAATTATGAATTTTCAGAAAAATGATCCATAGAAATATATGATGATGTTTAATGAGATTTGATTTGCTTATATTTTGTTCCTTTTGTTATATTTTTAGTGTTATTAAGAATTGGAGGCTTTTTACTAACTCAAATGATATGAAGAATTATAGTTATTATTCATTTTTATGCTCAAACTACACAATCTTTGGCCAGTGAGAGCCCCTTCAAGCTGGCCCAAGTGTCCTTTTGACATGAACCTATCAGTCTTTGTTAGCTTCCTTTCTGGGTATTTTGTACTACTTCCTTCAGAACTCAAATTAGTCATTGACCCAAAAAGGAATCTTGGTTCCTTTCAGGTAAGGATGGTATCTAGAGACCATAATTTGGGTAATAAGAGTGTTCACGCTAGTGTGCTATTTATTATTTCCAGACTTTTAAAATACATAGAGATAGAAAACATGTATTTTTAAATAGAGGGGGGGAAAATTGAGTTCACATTGACGTTTCCAATACAAATTTAAGATGGTGATGTTCAAATTTAACTTCTTTGATGTTATACCTGTGTATTTCTTTTTTCTTTTGCTGAAAATCTTGATTCCTAATGGTAACAGCCTTACTTGCTTTATCTTACAATACACTAGTGTCAAAATAACAATACCAATACTATTATAAAGGTAAGGTAATTAAATTAAATGTAAGATTTCTCTGTAGTTCATTTTGTCCTTATATCCTAATGAGAATGTACAAAATACTGGGTTTTAAGATTAGCTAGAACCATGTTTTTCTCTGTATCAGAATATATGCAACTTGATAAACAGGTTCATTCACTTTTGTTTGCTTTTAATTTTTAAGGATTGCTTTTTATCTTTTTTGACTTAATGTTTTGAATAAACATAACATTTGTATAATTCTCATGTCAAAACTTTACAACAAGGAATATTCAAAGAGATAGTTTCACACTCAGTCCCTCCACCTACAGTTAACTATTTATATTAGCTTTTAAGTTAATCCTTTTTTTATTTAGAAATATAAACTAATACATATACTTCTCTAAACATGACCCTTATTTTTACCTAAAAAAGTCCTGTAATAACTCTATGTCGGCATAGAGATTTTCCATTCTTTTCCACAGTTACTGAGCATTCCACTATGTGAATGTATTGAAGAATTCCAGCTAATAAATGCATAATGATAATTTCAGGAAAATCAACATTTTACAACCCATAGTGAAATAAATGATTCAGGTAACAGTCATCTGGAATAGATGACAAATAGCTATTCACAGATGACAAAGCCACTAGTGGAAAGCTTAATGAGGAATTTCACAATGAAGGGGGATGAGGCTGTTACCATATGAATCCACTAATCAACCTTAGCACAATAAAAGTGAGACAACCACACATTATAAGGTACAAATATATATATTTTTGCTTATACAATTTTTAGAAGCAGATTTTGCTTATAAAAATAATATAAGGTATATTATATTTTGGTTCATTTTGGTTTAGGTAAATAAATGAAGTAATAAACCTGAAAATAACTAAACCACTAGATCTAATTTCCAATTCACAGAAACAGAACAGTGGAACAAGTTAAATGACACCACAAGAAGCAATGAGCCAAATGTGGGGTATTCTATAGGACAACAGACCCAGTTTTTTCAAAAGATCAAAGGCATGAAAAAATGGGGATGGAGGTTTCTTTGAAAATTAAAGAGAGAATTAAAAGAGTATAAGTAAACACAATTAGAACAACTGTAAAAGAGAAATTCTGAAACAATGGAGCAAATCTAAATATGGACTAAATTTTGAGTGACATTTAGAAATTATTAATTTTGGTTGTATATGATAGTGCTATCATGATTATACAAGAAATGCTTTTTTCCCATCTCCCCCCAATTCATCCTTGCCTAGGATTATCTTTAAAATCCTCAGCAAGAAAAGGTGGAGAGAAAGGCAGTATAGCTGAAACAAGTATAGAAAACTGCTGACAGTAACTGCAGCTGGTGATGTTAACGAAAATAACAACTGAATAAAGAGGAGTCTTTGGATTTTCAGTAGAGTTGTAGAGGATAAGAGAAAAATGATTGTATGGATCAGTAATAGTATATAATACAAAACTCAAGATAGACCCAAATTTATGAAAATTTAGGATATTAAGTAAGGTAGGATATTTAATGAGCAAAGATAGATTATTTAAGAAATGACAGTGAACTTAGAGCTATTATTAAGAAAATGAGATTTATTAACTTAAGATTTACACTATGTACCAAAACAAAATCTTAAGTGGCCTAAGGATGCAAAACTGAAATAACCAAAGAACTAAAAAAAAAGAGCTAAAATTTTTCCTAAACTTAAGGCTGAAAAAAAAAGAATACCAAAAAAGGTAAAAACAAATTATAATATGACAATGTAAAATTTAAACATTTGTTCAGTATGAAAATAATACCATTAAAATTAAAAATGAATGTCAAGCTGGGAAAAACTACAATATATATAGACAAAAGGTTAATATACTTATTACACACAGCTTTCACAAAACAGAAGGATCTGAGCAGAATAATGGTGAAAGAATATGAAAAGGGATTCCAGTGAAGAAACACAAATGACTAAAAATAATGAAAAAAAATTTTTGCTTATAAAAAATAATTCTTGGTATACTTCATAATATAGAGAAATGGCAGTCATATATACTTTGCTGGGAACATAAATTAGGGCATTACTTCTCCATACCTGGCCAGCACATATTGATCAACTACTGCCTGTCTGATATCGCCACTTAGATGTCTATTAGGTATTTTAACTTAACATGGCCAACTCAATTTCCATTCCCAGAGCTATTCCTTTGTCATCACCAAGTAAGTAAATATACTACATTCTACCCATTTGTTCTGCCAAAAACTTAAGAGCTATTCTTGATGCTTCCTTTCTCTTACCTACCATAGCCAATCCATCAGCAAGTCAAAAGATATCCCTTATCCATCTCTTCACTACCTCCACTGATAGGGACCACTTTAGAACAAAGCATAATTATCTATTTCTGGCAAAGCTCTTTGTCTCTCTCCCTGTTTCCATTTTTGTCCTTCCAAATACTCCCACCCCTAATCCATTCTTCACACAGCAGCCAAAATGATTCTCTAAATATGTACATCAGATATCATTCCATTACATAAAATCTCCAAAGTCTACCCTTTGCACTTGGGGTAAAATCCAAGCTTCTGACTATGGTCCTTTCTTAGCTCTCTGATCTCATTCTGCTACTTCCCATTGCTGAGGTCCAGCCACACTAAGACTTTATTCCTTCCTAAACAAGTCAAGGAAACCAAATAGGCCAAAAAACCTTTTCCTTATAGACCACATACTATTTCAAAAAATTGTTTTCTTGCCCAACACTTCATCCAAGAAACAGATTCTTTCTTTGAACTTGGTTTTCTTCTCATTAAAATGTAGAAATAAATTATATATTATGATCCCAAGTAGCAATTTGCGTAAACACAAGAGCCAGACAAGAATGACTTAAAATAAGTGTTTCATTAGGACCTTTAAAGCCATAAAGAAAATCTAACAAAACTGAAGGCAGGGAAATCTGTACTAACCAACCATATTTCTCCAGTACCTCTCCTAGTTTCCAGAAATAAACGGTTTTCCTATTTTCCTTTAATTTTCATTCTTAGTTTAGCAGATGTTGTCTATAAGCTTAGTCTACAAGAGTGTTTTTTTTATTATAAGTAGAATGGTTTTGCCATTTTAATCACTTCCTTCTATTTTATTTTCTTATCAATAAATGTAAAATACCATTCTGTATTATTAAATTGACATGGTATTTAAGAGATGACTTCAAAAAAGGTCATGTCAGAACAGGTCATAGAAATAGTGAATAAACATAAGTACTGATGAGCATTTATGTGTGCGGAGGCTTTGACCCACTTCAGTCACATGTCATAGTGATTTCTTCAAGTTAAGAGTTAGAACAAAAATCACAAACCACATTTATACCATGCCATATTTTTTGAAGAGAAAGCCAGCTTAGTAGTATAGAATTTTTAAGTAACTTAACATTTACTTTACTTTCCTAACTATAAAATAACTGCAGTTGTGAAAAATAAAGTACAGTGGGGAAAAGAAAAATCACAGCTAATATCTCCCATCCCCTCAGCAAGGTTTTACTGTGAAGGGCTAGATAGTAAATATTTTCAGCTTTGTGGGCCTCATATGCGTTTCTGTCTCACCTACTCAGCTCTACACAGCAAATATTTTGATTCAGATTTAACCTCTTTAAATATATGATATTTACATTTTCTTTTACCTTTTTCTATGTATGCACACACACAAAAACTAGAATCAAATTCTATGTATGTTTGATCTAGGCTTGTCTGTATTTGTACCAATGATCCCCCTGAATCACCAGGGATTTGTTAGAATTGATAATAACTTTCATAATTTTTAGAAATGCAGTATCTTTATATGATTAAATACATACTTGAGCATATTGCTGGAATCCAGAATACGCTGGGCTACTGGATGGTACTCCAGAATTAAGTGGTGCTGCAGCATTCTGATAACCAGGCTGAAGAACTGGATAACCATACCCAAATGGCTTAGCCATTTTTGTAGGCTGAGGAGCAGTGGGAACTGGAGCCAGGGCAGGGTCAGGTTCAGGAGTGGGATCAGGAGCAGGACTGCTTGCTGATGAAGAAAGCATATCTAACAAAGGGAAAGACATGGTGTTAACACCTGCAAATCAGGACTGTAAAGACTTGGCTCCTGGATGAGCCATGACCTTTGGCATTTCTTTTTCTTTTTTTACCTTTTTATCATAAGAAATTTTGAACTACACAAAAGTAGACAGAATAATGAACCCATATACCCATCACTCAGCTTTAATAATCATCAAATTTTATTAATCTTGTTTCACATGTTCCCTTTCTCATCTTTTGTTTAGAGAAGTACTAATAAAAAAAAACCCATATTCTATATCATTTCACTGACAAATACTCAGTATTTCTAACAGATATGGTCTTTATATAATATAAATATTCACACACATATATATAATTTTCCCTTTTATTCATTCAGTAGGAATGGGGCTAAGAAGCAGAAAACAAAGCAGAGCAATAAAAAGAATGTCAACTACTCTTTTCTAACTTGCCTTTTGTCTGTCATCTATTTAAAAAGCTCACAGAAAAATATATTTCCACAGTCCCGTGGAAGTCTGCATTATTTGCAGAAGCAAAACTGTGAATGTATGAAAGACAGTGCCCAGAAGAGAAGAGTGTCCAGCTTCTAAAGCAATTCTGCTATGTAACAGATGCCCAATAAAATTTAATGAATGAATGTTCTGCCTTTATTTAAATTTAAAACTAAACATCGATTGAAACTAGGAAAAACACTGAAGAAAACTGAATCGTAAGATTAACAACAAAAATTAGTCCAGTACACATAACTATGATTAACATTTTTGTAGACTATTAGTCTTAAAGCCAAAACATATAATACATATGTACTTTAATCTATTTTTCATATAAAAAATTATATTCTTCACTAGCAATCACACTCTGCACAAAATATGTTCTTAAAAGCATGTGACTTAATAAAATTTATTTTTAAAAAGTTTCTGGAGGAATCACATCTTTCTGACTCTATTGCTTCTCATTTGGAGATATGTCCCTAGACATTCTATCATTTTGTGCTAATTAGTCAAGGATTGCTTAACTTAAAAGGACAAGGGCTTCAATGCACTGTCATATCCTTACATCCCCTGCTTGTCCTTCCTCAGCGTGATGAGAGTGTAAGTGGAAAGGTCTCTTAACATGACAACAGTCATCAGCATAAGAAATAAAAAACTGGAGTCATAAATATGGAGGTCTAAATCTTCTCGCCTTCTTTAGGAAAGGGGTATGATTTCATAAATTTCTATAATCCTAAGATTTATCCTACTACCTGCCATGTGGTAACTTTCAATTCATTTAATTTTACTGCTACGAATGTTCACATCTTTCCTTGACTTTGGTGCAGAATATAAAGCTAAAAAAACTTGCCGAAAGTCACTCACTTACTGTCAAAGCACAGTTCGTAGTATTATTAGAGTTTGTTGATTAAATGAATTCAGACAAAGGCAGGTCTAACTCCAAGGCCATGACCTTTTAACTATTAACACAGAGGACATTTCACTTCAGGTTAATTTGAAGCTTGTGAAGTACTGTATAGTTGTAGTATTCATCTTTTAGTGAATTTTTATTTATTTATTTTTATTAAGGTATCATTGATATGCATTCTTATGAAGGTTTCACAAGAAAAACAATGTAGTTACTACATTCAACCATATTATCAAGTCCCCCCTCCACCCATTGCAGTCACTGCCCATCAGTGTAGTAAGGTGCGACAGAGGCACTATTTGCCTTCTCTGTGCTACACTGTCTTCCCCATGCTCCCCCCAACACCATGTGTGCCAATCATAACACCCCTCAATCCCCTTCCACCTCCCTCCCCACCTGCCCTCCACCACACCTCCCCTTTGGTAACTGCTAGTACCTTCTTAGAGTCTGTGAGTCTTGCTGTTTTGTTCCTTCAGTTTTGCTTCGTTCTTTATAGTCCACAAATGAGGGAAATCATTTGGTACTGGTCTTTCTCTGCCTGGCTTATTTCACTGGGCATAGTAACCTCTAGCTCCATCCATACTGCTGCAAACGGTAGCATTTGTTTTTCTTCTTATGGCTGAATAATATTCTGTAATAACCTCTAGCTCCATCCATATTGCTGCAAATGGTAGCATTTGTTTTCTTCTTATGGCTGAATAATATTCCGTAATAACCTCTAGCTCCATCCATATTGCTGCAAATAGTAGCATTTGTTTTCTTCTTATGGCTGAATAATATTCCATTGTGTATATGTACCACCTCTTCTTCATCCATTCATCTATAGATGGACACTTAGGTTGCTTCCTCATCTTGGCTATTGTCAATAGTGCTGCGATAAACACAGGGATGCATATGTCTTTTTGAATCTGGGATCCTGTTTTCATTGGGTAAATTCCTAGGAGTGGAATTCCTGGGTCAAATGGTATTTCTATTTTGAGTTTTTTGAGGAACCTCCATACTGCTTTCCACAATGGTTGTACTAATTTACATTTCCACCAGCAGTGTAGGAGGGTTCCCCTTTCTCCACATCCTCGCCAACATTTGTTGTTGCTTGTGTTTTGGATGTTGGCCATCCTCACTGGTGTGAGGTGATATCTCATTGTGGTTTTAATCTGCATTTCTCTGATGATTAGCGATGTGGAGCATCTTTGCATGTGCCTGTTGGCCATCTGAATTTCTTCTTTGGAGAAGTGTCTATTCATGTCCTCTGCCCATTTCTTAATTGGATTACTTGCTTTCTGTTTGTTAAGGTGCATGAGTTCTTTATATATTTTGGATGTCAACCCTTTATCAGATACGTTTTTTATGAATATATTCTCCCATACTGTAGGATGACTTTTTGTTCTACTGATGGTGTCCTTTGCTGTACAGAAGCTTTTCAGCTTGATATAGTCCCACTTGTTCATTTTTGCTTTTGTTTCCCTTGCCCGGGGAGATATGTTCATGAAGAAGTTGCTCATGTTTACGTCCAGGAGATTTTTGCCTATGTTTTTTTCTAAGAGTTTTATGGTTTCATGACTTACATTCAGGTCTGTGATCCATTTTGAGTTTACTTTTGTGTATGGGGTTAGACAATAATCCAGTTTCATTCTCTTACATGTAGCTGTCCAGTTTTGCCAACACCAGCTGTTGAAGAGGCTGTCATTTCCCCATTGTATGTCCATGGCTCCTTTATCATATATTAATTGACCATATATGGTTGGGTTTATATCAGGGCTCTCTAGTCTGTTTCATTGGTCTATGGGTCTGTTCTTGTGCCAGTACCAAATTGTCTTGAGTACTGTGGCTTTGTAGTAAAGCTTGAAGTTGGGGAGCATAATCCCCCCAGCTTTATTCTTCCTTCTCAGGATTGCTTTGGCTATTCAGGGTCTTTTGTGATTCCATATGAATTTTAGAATGATTTTCTCTAGTTCGTTGAAGAATGCTGTTGGTATTTTGACAGGAATTGCATTGAATCTGTAGATTGCTTTAGGCAGGATGGCCATTTTGACAATATTAATTCTTCCTATCCATGAGCATGGGATGTGTTTCCATTTATTGGTATCTTCTTTAATTTCTCTCATGAGTGTCCTGGATTTTTCAGGGTATAGGTCCTTCACTTCCTTGGTTAGGTTTATTCCTAGGTATTTTATTCTTTTTGATTCAATTGTGAATGGAATTGTTTTACTGATTTATCTTTCTGTTAGTTCATCATTAGTGTATAGGAATTCAACAGATTTCTGTGTATTAATTTTGTATCCTGCAACTTTGCTGAATTCAGATATTAGATCTAGTAGTTTGGGAGTGAATTCTTTAGGGTTTTTTATGTACAATATCATTGTCATCTGCAAACAGGGACAGTTTGACTTCTTCCTTACCAATCTGGATGACTTTTATTTCTTTGTGTTGTCTGATTGCCGCAGCTAGGACCTCCACCAGAACTATATTGAATAAAAGTGGGGAGAGTGGGCCTCCTTGTCTTTTCCCAATCTTAAAGGAAAAGCTTTCAGCTTCTCACTGTTAGGTATAATGTTGGCTGTGGGTTTGTCATATATGTCCTTTATTATTTTGAGGTACTTGCCCTCTATACCCATTTTGTTGAGATTTTTTAATGAGAATTTTTAAGATTTACTCTTTGCAACTTTCAAATATGCAATACAATATCATTAACTATAGCCACCGAGCTGTGCATTACATATCCATGACTTATTTATTTTGTAAGTGGATGATTGTGCCTTTTGACCCCCTTCCCCATTTCACCTATCCCCTGTCCCTGACTCTGGCAACCACCAATCTTTTCTCTGTATATAGGAGTTTATCTGTTTGTTTGTTTTTTAGATTGCATAAATAAAGGAGATCATATGGTATTTGTCTTTCTCTATATGACTTATTTCACTTAGCATAATGTTATCAAGGTCCATCCATGTCATCACAAATGGCAAGATTTCTTCTTTTTCTTATGGTTAAATGAACACTATTTTTAAAACACTCCATTAAAATATAAATTTGAATGACATCAATGGCATGTGGTGCTACTGCTGAGTAATTTCAAATGTAGTACTGGATGGTTGTGAAGCTATTATCTCCTCAGTATTTAAGAAAGAAAATATTATGTTTTCTTCAATTTTTATGAATGCAACGTTAGTTAAGTTTCTTAAGACACTCCATAACCCCTTCAACAAATCTCCAAATGTTTTTGGGTAGATAGCAGTTTCTTGGGCCAGCCTATGACTTGAGAATAGCCTCAGAGTGACCTTGTTAAAATCACTATTAAAAAGAGATTAAGAAACAAAAATACAATGTTAAATTAACATCATTAGTAAACAAATTTCTGTTACAAAGCAAAGAAAAAATTGACTTTTAGAATCATTTTGGGCCTCAAATGACATAACAACGGAGTAAAATTAAAAGGAGTTATGTTCATATTTATTGTACTTCTGCTTCTAAATTAACTTGGGATGTGTCAAAGTCTCTACTTGATATACTTTCTCAATTATCCATGTGCCTGAAATATCTTAGGCTTATGACTTACTTATACTCACATCTGGTGTTCTCTCTCTAGTTAACTCCTTATAGAATTATTTCTGAAGGGTAAAACTGCAAAGTGAGATGCTTAAACTCTTGCCTGGTGAGCTCAGGCAGTAACTTTGATAAATGGTGCTTGAGTCACTGGAAAGACATTTATAGGTTCTCTGAAATCCTAAGAGTGAACAGCATCAAAATAAGCATTGAAAGGTGCTAAATCAACAAAAGTGATATGATTTCTGGGTTTATTTTAGTAGAAAAAAATCTCTAAATAACTAAATCAATGCCTCATTTAGCCTTCCTTCCTCAGCCATTATTTGCCATGTTAATTTCCTTCCTAGTTCAATCCTTGCTCCACAATCCTGTCTGATTATTCTCTTGTTCCCTGATATGTCATTCTTCAAATTTCCAATATCTATACAAAGAAGTCCCAAATACTTCTAGAAGGACCAGATCTTTATATTCAGTCTGTCATACATTACACTGATTAATGCAATATTTGTTCTATTTATTCCATAGGCTGCCTTTGGTGCCTAGACCTTTTTCTGCCTGGTCCCCCAACTAAGAAACCAAATGAAAAATTGTTGAATGGCGGTTGTTTGGGTCAAGAAATATCTTGGTATGAGAATTAGAAAGCAGACACTCCCAAACTGTAGGATCCTGGTCTACCTCACAAAATACAAGCATTCAAAAAGTAATGGATTCCTACCAACCCCATATGCTACTTCAAG
>JAVSCE010003237.1:0-13537 GCA_032199065.1 Smutsia gigantea
CACTTGTCCCTTGGTCACGGCCACTCAGGGAAGCAGGACCAGTAAGGGACCGTCAGTTAAAAAAAAACAACACAACAATAAAATACATACATACGTACATAGTCTTCTCATGACTGGGTTGCACACATTCTCCATTATTGAAAAACAGATTGAAAGTACAACTGTCCTGATTAAAATATCACTGAAAAGAAAATGTTTGCGTGTAAACCTCCCATTCTGGGAAAAATGCCTTCTGTGATCTTCCAACTGGAAAATGAATGCAGGGTCCTGGCTCAGTCCTAGAGAAGGCATTTGTTTCCTATGTAGGATCATCGTGTTGGTGCCATCAGGACACGTGGGAGCCCTCTGGCTTCCTGCAGCCTTCACTCAGGCTCCAGAGTCCTCCATCTGCTCACGGGACCAGCACTGATGCTATCACATTCATTCTGAGAGCTCCTGGGTGCCTGTATCATTCTGGGCATGGACAGACTCAGTCACCATCTGGGTGCACACCCTGTCTGCCCTTTGTGCTGATGGGGAAACCAAGTCATAGGGAGATGAAAGCATGTGCCTCATCCCTTGCAGCCAGAGATCTGAGTAGATGTAGTCATTCGGCACCGCTGCTCACCCTAGCTGACCTTGTGGTGGCTAGCAGCTTCCTCTGTCTTCCTCTCATTGGTCATGCATATGTCTTTTAAAGAGCAATAAAATAATTTAATGATTTAGGAGGAAAGCAAGGCAGCGCAATGTCTTACTTGTGGCTGTCATACACTCACCGGAAACTACAGGAGTGACTGTGGGCACTCACACATTGCAGATTGGCTTTAGATTTGAAGGCAGATTCTCCAGTAACACCCCCTGCACCATCTGTCCCCCTTGCTAACCTGCAAGGAAGCAACAACAGGTCCTAGGTGGCCTGTATCAGCATTCATTGTTAAGAGTGGAACCTCTCTTACAAGGTGTTTGGTACTTTTGTAGAAGCTGATAATTTAACACTTAGCTGGGGAGTAGAAGAATACTACCCTGCCAATGAATAAATAAGTTAGGGAGAAAACAATCCAGCTCATAGTCCAGGAGCAAACTGCACAGAGAGGTCAGAAGACAGAAATGGAGCAGGCACCCTGCTCCATTGAGGTTGAGAAGGAACCAGCCAGCAGGTAAAGGTCTTGGGGTAGACTTTTCCAGGCAAAGAGAACTGTGATTTCCCATGTCTTCACGAGGGAATGAGCTTGGCATGTTCAAGGAGCAGAAGCAGGCCACAGTTGTTGCAGTGAAGGCAAGAGATGATAAGATTGGATATTAACATAGAAGCAGTAGATAAGCAATGAAGGGGATGGGCACAGGATAAATTCAGAAGATCAAACCAAGAAGACTTGTTGCTGGGTTGCAGTGGAAACAAGCACAATGCAGCACATGAAGAGGCGTACTTGGGACACGTTAACTTTATCATGCCTCCTGGTCCTTCAGCTTAGAGACAGGCACACCTGGATCTCAGGAGACAGGTTGATGCACGAGATACAAATGTGGGAGGTCACATTATGTACATGCTGTGTGGCGGCAACATGGAGGAAGCAAGGCAGGGAGGGAGCGCAGCATGAGAAGGAGCCCTGTTTAACTTCCTGTGGGAAGGCAGCAGTAAGCAGGGGACACTGAGGAGTGGAGTGGCCATTGCAGTTTGGAGGAACAACACAGAGAGAGTATACCATCGAATATCCAAATTAAAGAATAAAATAAAGAAAGGGAGGGAAGCAGAGAGGAAAACAGGAACAGGGTCAAAAAGGAGGCAATTGCCAAATGTTCCAAACGCATCTGAGAGGTACACTTGAGGATGACATGATTTAAGGAATTGGCAACATGAAGGTCAATGGTGCTCACAACAAAATCAGTTTCTTTATCAGGACAGGCTGGTAGAAGCTTGATGAGTGGTTTGCAAGGAGAATGGTTACACAACAAGAGGTAACAACTTGCTGGTTGGACCTCGGGGAAATGTGGCAGTGAGACAGGGACCGTAGGTGTAGTCAGAGTAGGGGGAGGGCCTCCAGAAAAAGCAAGGCAGAATATTTGTAGTAAGAGCAATGTAACTACATGCAAGGAAACCCCCTAGCAAAACTCTGTGTTAAGCATTAAGCTCTAGAGTCATTCTTAAGTAACATCAGTTGGTGTTCACCAGACAAAGAAGAGTATCCCATGCTGTTATTATGCTAACCACTTGTAGCATGCACTTTACCACGCTAAAAGGCCCAGGACAAACTGGGCAACTAATGTAGCACGCAGACCCAGCTGTAAACAACATAGTGAAAGGCAGGGAAGATTTTTTTTTAATTCATTTGGCCCTGTGCGGTTGGCATTCGTGTAGGTCATTAAACATGCATTAAGAATCCGTTTTTCTGACCTCAGACAGGTCAGATGACTTCCCGAAGGCCATCTAGCTTCTTGGTGACAGAGTCAAGACAGAGCCCAGGTCTTTGCGGTCTCGAGGCTCTCCCCTTCTCTGCACAGCAATCTCAGGGAGACTGAGGTGACTAAGGGGTAGCACGGAATTGCTGTGGTAGAGGTCGTGCATCTTTTATTGTTGCTCCGTGTTTTCATCAGCTGTCAATATGTTGGGTGTCTCCAGAAGGACCCTGACCTGACGCCTAGTCAATTCACAGGACTCAGATTCTGGAATGCATCCTAAGGTTTTTTTGGTCCAGTGGTTCAAAGCTATGAATTCAACCTAGCTTGCTACGTTGGGTCACTGACTTGGGTCATGTAGTGAATGGCAGGGGTTGTGAGTGAGAATACACTGAATCCGAAGTTAGGGGCCCAGTTACCGGCAGGCTAGTGGAATGAGGAACACGGTCGTTTGTCAGGAAGTCGTAGGTATGAAGCGAGCGTGACCTGACTGCAATGGTCTTTCTCTCCCCAAGTCCAGGTAATACTTGTGACACTGCTTTGGCATGCCTCCGAAAGCTGAAAAAAGTCACATTCGTCTAACAAAACAAGTTTCATCTTGCACAGTACTGTACACAGATAACGTGAACACACCTTATACCGACTACTTTACCATAAAGACGTTGTTGGGTCGGACATGCAGGTCTTCGCCAGTTTTTCTTTCTGTTAGGGTCTCGTGGAGTGCCTCGCACCAGGGATCATCAACTGGCCTTCCAGTTCCAGCTCCACCGGCCCTGCTTATTTTACTCTCTCAGTCGCTTTGCTTGTCTGGGCCTGCTGTTTCCTCAGTGTGAGGAAGGAGAGTCAGGCTAAGATAGCGTGGGGCGCAGGCAGCGAGGTCCAGGGAGGGGTGTGGCTAAAGAGCCTCTGTTACCAGTACAGTAGCTCCTCTTTTTCCTTTTATGTATTGGAACTTTTTCCCAGGAAAAGTTTAGTTTACTTTAGCAAAGAGCTCGAAATCCCCTGGTCTACATGATCTCTAAGATTTCCTTTGTGCTCATTCTCCCAGACGTGTAAGGAAGAACGGAGAGGAAGGCAATTGTAAATATGAATAGACTTGGCCAACCTTAGGAGTGGTGGGCACTAAAAAGTAATCTCTAAGCCGAGCTCCCCAACACTGTCAAGCTATTATTACACCAGCCCTCGTCTTAATCCAAAGATTATTTGAAAGGGAAACTTTTGTCTTTTTAAGAGCTAATGCACTTTTGCTCCCTTACTAAATAGACAAGACTGTACCCTAATTAACTAGCTAACTAAACACACGCACTGCAGCAACACTGAAAACCAAACTCTGTGGAAATGTGAGCCCCTTTTTTGTTCTCAGTTTAATGAGTTTGCCATCACGGATCTTTTCCAAACAGCAAATCATAGGTTTCCCTGTATTTCATTCCTAACAGCCCATGAGCTTGCATTGTTTAGGCACACACACCTTTTGTCTGCATTGTTAGGAGGTACGGAAATTCTTTACTTCCCCTGACTTACGATTCCAGAGCTTGTGCTCTTATCCGTTCCAAAGCCGTCGTCGTGGGGCTGAGAGTTACGGAGCACGTACTACTGCTATGTGTCAGGTTCTGGGCTGAGTCCTTTGTATGCACTGTAGCCTCATTCATGACAGAAACCTTATCGGGTAGGTTAGTATAATTATCCCCACTAAACAGCTGAGAAAGCAAACGGCTACTCAGATCACTGCTAAGAATGTCTGCACAATATGAACCGTACTAACGGACGGATGATTAAGGCACAGATTTCCCTTGACTCTCGCGGCCAGGAACACTTGGACTTGCCCTGAGAAAATGGTTTGTTTTGACCCAGTGGTGACTGTAGTTCACGCAAGTGATCCTGTAGAACTCCTTGCCTTGGCTGCTAGCAAACTGGGGTTGGGCTAGTGGTAGAACTGCTGAGAAAAAAATAAGAGGGAAAGCAATTCAAGCAGAGGCTAAAATCTTTATCCAGCTGATGTGCATCCCCTTAAGACCAGGCAGATCTCTGAAGTGAAGCAGAACTAGAGTTTTCCTAGGGAAAGGAGAAGAGAGGTGATGACTGTGGTATTTCCCAGGTTGCAGTTTTGTTTGTTGGTTTAAGTGCTACCAATGTGTGGTTGGAATGGTGGGGAAATTGGTCCACCTTTTTCGTGTGTCCTGCTGGGCTCCTTGGTGCAATCTCATTGCAGCAGGTATCAGAAGAGTTCTTTGAGAGCTGCTTTTTGTATGCTTTACAGCATGTTGTCTTCCGGTCGGTGGAAGTAACAACCACCAAACCCAAGGTGGAGGAGGGAGGAGAAAAGAGAAGAGAAGCGAGGCGAAGAGAAGACAGAGCAGAGGAGAGGAGAAGAGAGGAGAGGAGAGGAGAGAAAAGGAGAGAAGAGGAGAGAAGAAAAGTTAAAGGAGGCAAGGTCTGACACAAGGAACACTGGGGTCTCTTTGAATTATTTCATGGCCCCTCTCTCAAACAAGGTGAAGTGCCTTTGTCATCAGCCAGTTGCTTTTGGAGGGGAAGCAACAGTGACGTACAAGGGCTGGGCACTGAGTCAAGGAGTCTCTCATAGCAGGATGGAGAAGTAGTTTGTTCTTTGGTCTTCTGGTCTTTAATCACAGCTTGCAAAGATCATCTGTTTGGATAGGACAGTGCTGCCGGTCTTGATTAGATGTGATTGGATGCAGTTGACGAGGAGTATTCTTATCAGAATTCAAAGGAAAGTGATCAGTAGCCCTTGGGGGAAAGTGCATCCCCAGGTCTGTATCCGTGTTGGGAATATTCAGGGACAGGGGTCCCGTCCTCAGCCACCCAATGACGACCAGAGGGGACTGGGTCGTGCACTCGACAAACGTTTTGGCTGGCTTCACAGATGTGGTGATTCGCCAAAAGGACATCTGAAAGGTTTGGGTGGTCGTACGGGGCAGCAGTCGTCGTCCTCAGCGGCACAAGTGCATCCCTAGGTGCCAGCATGGTGTCTAATGCTGGTCGGTGATGAGCAGCAGCCACTGGAGTCCCGGCACCTCTCAAGCGTGTCGGTATTTTGCGTGGCATCGTCGGCAGCTCTGGCAACTTCACGGATGAGAGAGCATGGGAACCCCAGACATTGCGTCGAACTTCTTCGGCAGCGCAACAGAGGCCCTCCTCCAGAGAAGAGTGCACCGTAAGACCTGTTCCCGGTGGCCTTGAGCACACCCAAGTCGCTCCCAAGCTGTTGACGTTCTTCAACGGAGCTCCTCTCGTCCCCTGATGAGAATGGCTGTTTTGCAGAGGGATGTTCTTGCTCCTTCCCACGGACAGTTCCGGTGGCAGGAGTAAGGGTGTGACCCCACAACCAAACAGGTCACCCTGTCCGGCTGTACGGTCGGAAAGACGAACAGAGATGGGTGAGATAGCATGACCCAGCCCAGGTGGCTGGTTGAAAGAAAACAACAACAACAAAAAGCCAAGAAGCAGTGGGCCCACAATGAAATTTGAATCACACCGCTGGCTGTTCTCCAGGGCAAAAGAGCACATGTGCTTTTCCCATGCATCTTTCCTGGGTGAAGCTCGTGTTGGGGCTGAGCCAGCCAAGGATACAAACCATTTCAGCTGGGCCAGTAGCCTGACGTGGGTCACTTGCAGTGACTTGGGCCTATGACCTCAAATTACAAGCAAATGTTTCCTTTGGATAAAAACCAGTTCCCCTTCTTCGGGTTGCATTTCGGGGAGGTGGTGTTAATTTTGGGGGTCTGTCAGAGATCCAGTTTGCGTGAGATGTGCCTGACAGGGCAGCAGGAATGCTGCAGGGATTTCTCTCAGGGTAGGGAATGGGGGATTGGTAAACGGTCAGTGGGACTGACAGGGGAAGGTGAGCCGAGCTAATAGGTGACATTAGCTTCTGTGGGGGAAACGGAAGTTCCTCCGGTCAGGATCCTCAGCTGACCCTAAGCTCCTCGATGATGTACTTGGCCTCTTGCTAAGCGAATGCTTCCACACCCGCGGGCACTGAGCTATTACTGGAGGAGTCACTGTATGAAGAGCTCGGCCCAGTGCTCTGCACGGAGGCAGAGAGGGAGGTGGGTTATGGGCCTGCAGACTGCTGGATGCGGACGGGATCCCAGTGCTCGACCAACATGTTCTCCCAGTGACGGGAGAATAAAGCCACGTATAAACCCTTCTACCCCAAGAACGTTGCGTTGTCATTTCTCGGTCTCCCGGAAGCCATAGTGAGCTTGCCCGGGGCTGAACCCCCTGGCAAGACAGCCTCATAAGCCTGATCAAGAAAATGACAAACATTTGGGGGTATTGAGGAAGGGCAGAGGAGAAAGGGAACACTGGAGAGGAGTAGAAAGGAAACAGCAGAGTGAGTGAGGGTACAGGATGGTTAAGGATAGTGTCACTTTTGGCTCGCAGGCAACGCCGTACAGTTTCTTAATTACAGTTCCAGTTAAATGCGTACCTCTGTCGTTATAAAGGCAAGTAGGGATGCTCCAGGTAGGAAAGACAAATTCCACTCTTTTTAGTCACCAGAAGAGCTGTTGCCTTGCGACAAGGGAAAGCTTCTAAACATGCCATGGAGTAAATGTAACCACATGGTTTTTTTCATGTGAAACCTTCGTAAGACTGTATATCAATAATGCCTTAATAAAAACAGAAAAGTCTTCTGAGGGAATACATAAATAAACACGCCACGGCGAGGCCGACGATATTATGCAGCTATTTAATTCATTGCTATGGAAGAAGCTGTGGGAAGGCCACGTGTAAATCCTCAAAGGGTCCTTGAAGCTGTGGTTCCTGTCCGTGTCCCACCTTCCTTCACGGTGTTTTCAGGGTTATGCAGTGTAGCTAGCGGGTGGAACATAGCCCGGAGATGTCGTCTTCTGTCCAGTTAAAAAATGTGCCATCAATGCTGTCCAAAAGTAGCTCTCAAGTTTGTGTACTCTCAGGGGTCACAGCCTGCAAATTCTTCATCAAGCTCCATTTCAGAGACACTGGAGAGACCAGACAGCAGCCTCGGTGTCTCCATAGCCCATGCGATTGGAGGCAACACCCAGATTTCTTCCAGTATCTTTTCGTGTGTGTGTGTGTGTGTGTGTGTGTGTGTGCGTGTGTGTTTGTGTGTCTGTTTGTTAAAACATATGTGACATAACGTTCACCGTTTTAAAGTGTACAATTCGTTGGTAATAAGTACATTCACACTGTTGTGCAATCCTCCCTACCATCCATCTCCCGAACTCTTCCGGTCTTGCAAAACTGAGACTCTGTACCAGCTAAACAATAACTGCCCATCCCCCACCCCCACCCCCAGCCCCGCCTCCCAACCCCGGGCAACCACCACTCGGCTTTCTGTCTCTAGCAATTGGACTACTCTGCTTACCTCATAAGGAGTGGAATCATACAGTCTTTGTCCTTTTGCGAAGGGCTTATTTCACTCAGCATAATGTCTTCAGGGCTCACCCATGTCATAGCACATGTCAGAATTCCCTCCCTTTTCAAGGCTATGTAGTATTCCATCGTCACCCATTCCACACTTTGTTAACCTATTCGTTTGTCAGCAGACACTTGGGCTGCTTCCACCTTGTAGCTATTGTGGATAATGCTGCTCTGAACATGGGAGCACAGATATCTGTTCAAGTCTCTGTTTCCAATTCTTTTGGGCATATACCCAGAATTGGAATTGCTGGATCATATGGTATATCGATGTTCAATCTCCGTCTTTTTGGGGGGAGGAATCGCCGTTCTCCCAGTATCCTTCTCACAGAATGGAATGCTTGTGACTGTGGTTGTCTCAAGGTTTCATAGAAATGACCTGGAGTTACCAGACCATCTTCACTTCGATGAACCTGGATGGGAGCAAATTATTTAGCACACACTGGTCAGCCAGGGAATTTCCTGTTGTCTCATGGGTTTGCTCCCTAGGCTGAGTTTCGACTCTAATTATGGCCAATTCCTTGAGGGAGGAGAAAGGCTTCTTGTAAGCTTGAACCTGCTCACCAAGCTTCATGCGAGTAACAACAGCGGTGGGTTGTTTCCACAGCATGCTGAAATCCGAAAGCACGCCGAACCGACGCACATGCGTCGTCTAGCTGTGTTGTGCTTGTCGGGGGACTTTCGTTGCCCCCGCCCCCCACCTGTTTCAGTTGTAGTGCCATCAGTCTGTGAGTGAATTTTTCTCCTTGTTTATCACGATATCCACAAAATGTTGGACCAATTGTTGTACCTCCTGGATGGCAAGGTCTGCCAGCCCGTTTTCTGCTTCTGAACAGCTGCTGATCTCTCAGGCTTAAGGCCATTAACCAAAAATGTGGAGATCTCTGCAGTGGTGTTAGCATCAGTGCCCACCCCAGCCCAGCATCCCTGCAAGTGCTCTCCAGTCAGTCTCCATAGTTAGAGACTCATTCGTCCTGCACCCGGCCACGGGGTTACATTGTTCTCCAAGGAATGCTGGGGGTGGGCGGGAGGGGCCGTCCATTTCAAGGATACCACTGGAAAGAAATTCTCCTACCTCTAGGTCTATAGCGGGTGCAGAGGGCATGTTATTTCTTTCAGGGTTTAATTCTCATTTGTGGTCACCCATGTGGCCCGGTCGAAGCAGGCTCTGGCACCTCCTGGTCCTACTGAAAGGTGTCCTGTGATGCCTCAGAGAGCCATGTCAGTCGGCCTTTTAGTTAGTGGGAAATCTCAGATGTTGCCAAGTCGTTGGGGGTAAATCCTCACTCTCTCTGCTTATTGTGAAACTTCGTTTGTTTTTATTGAGGGGGTCTCCCAGGAATCTCAGTGGGGCTTTAGGCAGGGGACTGGAAGCACAGGGAAGATTACGCATAAAAACCAGTAACAGGATGGGTGGATTAGGAAGGTTTCTTTTCACCTTTGTAACAGAGTGATGCTATGCGTGAAAGGAGGGGGGGAATTAGCTACCTGGAAACAAAAGTATCTGTGCATCTGAAAAACCACAAGTGACTAAAAAGCCACACATAAGGAAAGCATGTGCAACGTATGTGCCTGAATGTGGGTCAAGATCTTCACCTGCAACTGTTAAAATGAAAAGGCTAATTATGTTTAAGGTGTGAATAAATGCTCGTGAGAGTACAGAAAACCACGACTCCTCATAGAATGTCGGTGACAGTACCGATGGGGGTTGTGTCTTTGTGCAGCGCACATCAAGAGCGTTCAAAGTACTTTGTTCACGTCTTTTCAACGCAGTAACTCTACTCCTGAAATCCGTTACACGTATCAGAGATGGTGAAAGATGTGTACGTAAAACTTTTTTGTTTCACTCTACGACGGGATCATCTTTGAGGAATGTATCAATGTGCGTTCCTCCTGCACATATCCTTGACTGACTTTCCCTACAAGTTACTAGTGTGTTTTCCACCAGCAAGCAGGAATGGTTGGTTGAAGAACGGGTATCTGCTGTGAGTAAATGTAAAGGGTACATTTTATCAGTCTTGTGGCTTGGAAATCTGTACCCGCTACAAACATTACAGTGAATACTGGAGAGAATAATTACTAATAATAGTAATAATAATACCACAAATAGCATGATCTCCATACATGCCAGGGAGCAAGCAGAGAACCTGTTTGGGTTGTATATGCTGCTCACCACCCCACGAAGCAGGTGCCATCTCCCGCCACCCTCATTGTACGCCTGTGCAGACTGTGGCACACGGGGGAGGAGTGCGTCGCCCAGGGTCTCCTGGCTCCTCAGAGAGGGCCCCAGTGTTCAGGTCCCAGGTCTACCACCTCTAGATTGCTCAACATTTTGCAGGATGCTTTCCTGCTCTTCTCAGTACAAGAATGAAATAAAAGACACACAGGGAAGAGAGTCAAAGAGCCAGCGAAACGTCCTTAAAAGTGTAATAATGTAGGAATCGTCCACAGTACTGTGTTAGACGGAAGGGGGAGGGAAGAAGCAATGTAGGAGACCGTTCATGCAGTACCATTGGAGTATCACAAAAAGATAAATTATACGTGCAAAGAAGAGCATCGGGAAGAAAAGAGGTACTTGTTCATTTATTCCATGAGTATGTTTTGCGAGCACACAGCTAGGCGCTGTTTTGTTGGCGTGCCGAGAATACAGTGGTGGGCAGACACAGAGCAGAACACCGTTAACTCCTGCCTTACTCAGTTAGCAAGGTTCCATGATGATATCTACCACTGGGCCAGGGATCGCAAGGTATATCTGCTCTCCAACTCGGGTACTGCTTGTTTCACTCTTTCCCACTGTGTGTTCTTTTAGAAAGAGAAATGAACAAAACATTTTAAAGTCTTTTTCAAAAGATGTTTAATGACGAGGGTAGCACGCTGAAAAATCTGCGTTTAGAAAGCCAGATATTCAAGTCATTATGCAATATGAACCTCATGTCTAAAGTGCACCTTAACGAACGAAAAGCCCCTAAGGATATTTCCACCGAAACATTGTTACGTGGTCATCACTAGGTGATGGCACTGTGGAAACCATTGGAATTATTACGCTTTACCCGTCCTCCAAATTTTCGTCACTTTCCTTGAGCGATTTCTACAATGACAGAACATCTTCTATCCTATGTAATACCCAGGTTCATAAAACCCAGGAGATGCACCACCTCTACCACGGCAATTCCGTGCTACCCCTTAGTCACCTCAGTCTCCCTGAGATTGCTGTGCAGCGAAGGGGAGAGCCTCGGGACCGCAGAGACCTGGGCTCTGTCTTGACTCTGTCACCAAGAAGCTAGATGGCCTTCGGGAAGTGACCTGACCTGTCCGAGGTCAGAAAAACGGATTCTTAAGGCATGTTTAATGACCTACACGAATGCCAACCGCACAGGGCCCAACGAATTAAAAAAAAAATCACATGGAACCCCGTTGCTATATTATAATCCCCCGTCGCTATATTATATATAGGAAAAGATTGGGTTCGATATACATAAAGGATAATGACCAGTCAAGTAAACTTTTCAAAATGTCACCGTATTTATTGAGCACCCACTAAGTTTAGCTCTGGTGCTCAGGATGAACGAGCGCAACAAACGTGTACCACAGGTCCCGCCCGCACAGCGGCGAACTGTGATGCTCACCCTCGGATCATAGGTAATAAATAATGTTTTGAACTAAAGATTCCCCCAAACGTTCAACCTTTTCCAACGTGTCTGTATTATTTTTCAGTAAGGTGGCTATAAAGCCGAGAAAGCGATTTTCAAACAGGTACAACTGAGTTTACAAAGGAGGAGGTTGAAGACGTGGTGCACAAATGGACGTTACTACATTCGAGAAGCCCCTGCTGTGCGGACGTGTATCGGAAATAACTATTCCTGCTGATCCGTGGGTGCGGGCCCTGTGGTTCAGGTTATGATATCTCCGTGTCCTCCGAATTTTCGCCACCGAGATCGACCGGCAAGACCGAAGGATTTACTGAGGACGGTCCGTAAGAGCGAAAACGACATGGGGAGAGCCTCCGATTTAGACGCAGAGACCCAGAAAGGCCAGTTGTCCAGGACACCGGTCACCCCCGGAGGGGCAAGGCCGAGGTGAAAGGCAAAGGGATGGTATGTAAGACTCAGAAGAGTGACCCTGCTCAGCCCCGGGATGGACGGCGACCCAAATACTCACAAGAGACCGGTCTTGATGCAAACAGCAGGAGGTTTATTTATTCCACCAGCGCGCTGGGGTCAAGACTCATAACTCACGCAGGAGCAGAGTCCGACCCCGAGCAGAAATCACAGGAGGTTTTAAAAGAAAAGGGACCACAACCAGGGGGAGGTGAGGGGGAGGTCTGCTGATGATTCGATAGCAAAAATATTTCAATTAGGGTCTCACACGGCTTTATCTTTAAGGTCTATCAGTTTGGGAAAGATTACCTAGGCACGGGTTTGCAAGCTATTGTGTCATTGTATTCAGGCTGGTTTTTATGACTCAGGCCAAGGGTCAGAGCCTACTTAAAATCTTCCTATTCTTTCAGGTGGTTTCAGGGAAACTGAAACTCAGGCCCTCTGATTTCTGAGGCTTTCTGGCGCCTGTCATGGCTTTAGTTTGGTCCTTTCATTCCCCACTTCTTCTTATGCATAGTTCTAATCATAGAACTAGAATTCCGTATTATCATAAAATTCTTTTTCAGGATCAGGTATGGACTGGTAATGTTGTCTTAACATTAAAATTTGTACTGCACCAATCCATTCTCTAATAAAAGTTACTAATCTTTTCAGAATGCAAGGGCCAATAGAGAGTAACAGAAGCAGAATCAGAATAGGTCCTAAAAGGGAAGATATTAAAGTAGTAAATCAGGGAGATTTACTAAACCATCCTTCAAACCATGTTTGTTGAGATTCTCGTTCCCGCAGGCGTTGATCTAACCTTTCCCTCGGATTAGACATGGAGTCTTTTATAGTTCCAGAATGATCTACATAGAAGCAGCATTCCTCCCTCAATGCAGCACACAGTCCACCATCCTTCAAAAACAACAAATCTAGCCCTCTCCTATTCTGCAATACTACTTCAGACAAAGAAGTCAGGGATTCCTCTAGTTTGGAGATAGATTGTTCTAAGGCTCGTAAGTCCTCATCCATTGCGGCTCTCAACATCTGGAAGTGCTGAAGCCCTTGTATCAAAGCTGCAGTTCCAGTACTTACTCCAGCTGCTACTCCGAGATGGTGTAAGCGAAGCTTAAGAGGATTATCAGTCTTTTCCACGTGCCAGGACTCATTTTCTTCTGCCTTTGGTGCAGCTTTTAAGTGGGAGGCATGGATCCAGGCGGCATTTCCTTCGACCATCACTGCAGTGGGAGTTGTCAGCAGGACTACGTAGGGTCCTTTCCACCGAGGCTCGAGATTCCCAACTTGTTGTCTGTGTACGTAGACAGCGTCTCCCACTTGGAACCGGTGAGGGACAATGGTGGTCTCAGTGATGTAGGCCTCTTTCAGTTGTTCCCATGCCTGCTGGTGAACTACTTCAAGGGCTTTTAGGCAGACGAACAAGGATTGAGAAAAAGCAACATCAGGGTTATGTATCTTTCCTGCTTCTACAAGGGGGGGCGGTCCTCCACACAAAAGCTCATAGGGGGTTAGTCCAAAGCGCCCTGGGGTGTTCCTTACCCAGAACAGGGCAAAGGGAAGGAGAGCTGTCCAGTTATTCCCGCCGGTCTCTAAGGCTAATTTAGTCAAGGTCTCTTTTAGAGTTCTGTTCATCCTCTCTACCT
>JAVSCE010003239.1:0-66957 GCA_032199065.1 Smutsia gigantea
GAAAGTTCTCTCTCTGGTGTTTTCTTTAATGCATTCATGATGCATCTGTCTGGGCTCCCTTACTAGAGATATCTTTCATTATAATCCACTTATCTAAGTTTGTAATTAAACTTCTAAATGTAAAATTTCCATTGGCAAATTGCCAGGGTACCCAGTGAACTTGTCTTCTTTCTCTGAGAGAAATCACTCTGAAATTTTTGCATTTGTGTTTTGATCATTTAGTCATTTTTAAAGAATGTGTTTGTGTGTGTGTGTAAACATACATATACACACATTAATAGTGTAATATAGTACATGAAGATTGAGGGGCTTTTTATTTAGGACTATTAATTTCTGCCTGTTTCTGTGAAATTGGTGGTAGATAGTACTAAGTGAATGTACTGCATTTTAAAAAATATAATTTATTTTATTATCATTAATCTACAATTACATGTGCAATATTATGGTTATTGAACTACCCCTTAATCAGGTCCCCCCCACCAACCCCAGTACAGTCACTGTCCATCAGCGCAGCGATATGCCATAGAATCACCACTTGTCTTCTCTGAGTTGTACAGCCCTCCCCGTGCCCCCCCAACATTACATCTGCCAATCGCAATGCCCCTTTTTCCCTCCTATCCCTCCCTTCCCACCCATTTTCCCCAGTCCCTTTCCCTTTGGTATCTATTAGTCCGTTCTTGGATTCTGTGAGTCTGCTGCTGTTTTGTTCCTTCAGTATTTTTTCTTTGTTCTTATACTCCATAGATGAGTGAAATCATTTGATACTTGTCTTTTTTGGCTTGGCTTATTTCACTGAGCATAATACCCTCTAGCTCCATCCATGTTGTTGCAAATGGTAGGATTTGTTTTCTTCTTATGGCTGAATAATATTCCATTGTGTATATGTACCACCTCTTCTTTATCCATTCATCTACTGATGGACACTTAGGTTGCTTCCATTTCTTGGCTATTGTAAATAGTGCTGCAATAAGCATAGGGGTGCATCTGTCTTTTTCAAACTGGGCTGCTGCATTCTTAGGGTAAATTCCTAGGAGTGGAATTCCTGGGTCAAATGGCATTTCTATTTTTAGTTTTTTGAGGAACCTCCATACTGCTTTCCACAATGGTTGAACTAATTTGCAGTCCCACCAGCAGTGTAGGAGGGTTCCCTTTTCTCCACATCCTCGCCAACATTTGTTGTTGTTTGTGTTTTGGATGTTGGCCATCCTCACTGGTGTGAGGTGATATCTCATTGTGGTTTTAATCTGCATTTCTCTGATGATTAGCGATGTGGAGCATCTTTTCATGTGCCTGTTGGCCATCTGAATTTCTTCTTTGGAGAAGTGTCTATTCATGTCCTCTGCCCATTTCTTAATTGGATTATTTGCTTTCTGTTTATTAAGGTGCATGAGTTCTTTATATATTTTGGATGTCAACCCTTTATCAGATACGTTTTTTATGAATATATTCTCCCATACTGTAGGATGTCTTTTTGTTCTACTGATGGTGTCCTTTGCTGTACAGAAGCTTTTCAGCTTGATATAGTCCCACTTGTTCATTTTTGCTTTTGTTTCCCTTGCCCGGGGAGATATGTTCATGAAGAAGTTGCTCATGTTTATGTCCAAGAGATTTTTGGCTATGTTTTTTTCTAAGAGTTTTATGGTTTCATGACTTACGATTCAGGTCTTTGATCCACCTTGAGTTTACCTTTGTGTATGTGGCTGGACAGTAGTCCAGTTTCATTCTCTTACATGTAGCTGTCCAGTTTTTCCAACACCAGCTGCTGAAGAGGTTGTCATCTCCCCATTGTATATCCAAGGCTCCTTTATCAAATATTAATTGACTGTATATGTTTGGGTTAATGTTTGGATTTTCTATTCTGTTCCACTGGTCTGTGGGTCTGTTTTTGTGCCAATACCAAATTGTCTTCATTACTGTGGCTTTGTAGTAGAGCTTGAAGTCAGGGAGCGTAATTCCCCCTGTTTTATTCCTCCTTCTCAGGATTGCTTTGGCTATTCGGGGTCTTTTGTGGTTCCATATGAATTTTAGAATTATTTGTTCCAGTTTATTGAAGAAAGCTGTTGGTAGTTTGATAGGGATTGCATTGAATCTGTAGATTGCTTTAGGTAGTATAGTCATTTTGACAATATTTATTCTTCCTAGCCAAGAGCATGAGATACATTTCCATTTGTTAGTGTCTTCTTTAATTTCTCTTAGGAGTGTCTTGTAGTTTTCAGAGTACAGGTCTTTCACTTCCTTCGTTAGGTTTATTCCTAGGTATTTTATTCTTTTTGATGCAATTGTGAATGGAATTGTTTTTCTGATTTCTCTTTCTGTTAGTTCATCATTAGTGTGTAGGAAAGCAACAGATTTCTGTGTGTTAATTTTGTATCCTGCAACTTTGCTGAATTCAGATATTAGTTCTAGTAGTTTTGGAATGGAGTCTTTAGGGTTTTTTATGTACAGTATCATGTCATGTGCAAATAGTGACAATTTGACTTCTTCTTTACCAATCTGGATGCCTTGTATGTCTTTGTTTTGTCTGATTGCTGTGGCTAGGACCTCCAGTAGTATGTTGAATAACAATGGACAGAGTGGGCTTCCCTGTCTTCTTCCCGTTCTTAGATGAAAAGCTTTCAGCGTCTCGCTGTTAAGTATGATGTTAGCTGTGGGTTTGTCATATATAGCCTTTATGATGTTGAGGTACTTGCCCTCTATACCTATTTTGTTGAGAGTTTTAATCAGGAATGGATGCTGAATTTTGTCAAATGCTTTTTCAGCATCTATGGAGATGATCATGTGGTTTTTGTTCTTCTTTTTGTTGATGTGGTGAATGATGTTGATGGATTTTCCAATGTTGTACCATCCTTGCATCACTGGGATGAATCCCACTTGATCATGGTGTATGATCCTCTTGATGTATTTTTGAATTCGGTTTGCTAATACTTTGTTGAGTATTTTTGCATGTACGTTCATCAGGGATATTGGTCTGTAATTTTCTTTTTTGGTGAGGTCTTTGCCCGGTTTTGGTATTAGACTGATGCTGGCTTCATAGAATGAGTTTGGAAGTATTCCCTCCTCTTCTATTTTTTGGAAAACTTTAAGGAGAATCGGTGTTATTTCTTCTCTATATGTCTGGTAGAATTCAGAGGTGAATCCATCAGGCCCAGTTGTTTTGTTCTTTGGCAGTTTTTTGATTACCAATTCAATTTCGTTGCTGGTGATTGGTCTGTTTAGTTTTTCTGTTTCTTGCTTGGTCAGTCTTGGAAGGTTGTATTTTCCTAAGAAGTTGTCCATTTCTTCTATGTTTTCCAGCTTGTTAGCATATAGATTCTCATAATATTCTCTTATGATTCTTTGTATTTCTGTGGGGTCCGTCGTGATTTTTCCTTTCTCATTTCTGATTGTGTTTATGTGTGTAGATTCTCTTTTTCTCTTAATGAGTCTGGCTAGGGGTTTATCTATTTTGTTTATTTTTTCAAAGAACCAGCTCTTGGTTTTATTGATTTTTTCTATTGTTTTATTCTTCTCAATTTTATTTATTTCTTTTCTAATCTTTATTATGTCCCTCCTTCTGGTGACTTTGGGCCTCATTTGTTTTTCTTTTTCCAATTTCAGTAATTGTGTCTTCAGACTATTCATTTGGGAATGTTCTTCCTTCTTTAAATAGGCCTGGATTGCAATGTATTTTCCTCTTACAACTGCTTTTGCTGCATCCCACAGAAGTTGTGGCTTTGTGTTGTTGTTGTCATTAGTCTCCATATATTCTTTGATTTCTGTTTTGATTTCGTTGTTAACCCATTGATTAATTAGGAGAGTGTTGTTAAGTCTCCGTGTATTTGTGAGCCTTTTTGATTTCTTTCTAAAATTTATTTCTAGTTTTATACCTTGGTGATCTGAGAAATTAGTTGGTAGGATTTCAATAGTTTTGAAATTACTGAGGTTCTTTTTGTAGCCTAGTATGTGGTCTATTCTGGAAACTGTTCCATGTGCACTTGAGAAGAATGTGTATCCTGTTGCTTTTGGGTGTAGAGTTCTGTAGAGGTCTGTTAGGTCCATCTGTTCTTGTGTGTTTTTCGTGCCTCTGTATCTTTACTTATTTTCTGTCTGGTTGATTTGTCCTTTGGAGTGAGTGGTGTGTTGAAGTCTCCTAAAATGAATGTATTGCTGTCTATTTCCTCCTTTAATTCTGTTAGTAGTTGTTTCACATATGCTGGCGCTCCTGTGTTGGGTGCATATATATTTATAATGGTTATATCTTCTTGTTGGACTGACCCCTTTATCATTATGTAATGTCCTTCTTTATCTCTTGCTACTTTCTTCGTTTTGAAGTCTATTTTGTCTGATACAAGTACTGCAACACCTGCTTTTTTCTCTTGTTGTTTGCATGAAATATCTTTTTCCATCCCTTCACTTTTAGTCTGTGTATATCTTTGGGTTTGAGGTGAGTTTCTTGTAGGCAGCATATAGATGGGTCTTGCTTTTTTATCCATTCTGTTACTCTGTGTCTTTTGATTGGTGCATTCAGTCCATTTACATTTAGGGTGATTATTGATAGGTATGTACTTATTGCCATTGCTGGCTTTAGATTCGTGGTTACCAAGGGTTCAAGGGTTGCTTCTTTACTATCTAACAATCTAACTTAACTTTCTTGTCAAGTTATTGTAAACACAGTCTGATGTTTCTTTCTTTCTCTCCCTTCTTATTCCTCCTCCTCCATTCTTTCTATAATAGGTGTTTTATTCTTTGCCTTTAGTTAGTATTTGGATGGTCTGCTTTCTTTGCTATGATTTTATTTTTTCTTGTGACATCTTTTTAGCCTTAGGTGTGCTTCCATCTAGAGCAGTCCATTTAAGATATCCTGTAGTGGTGGTTTATCAGAGGCAAACTCTCTCAACTTTCATTTGTCTGGAAATTTTTTAATCCCTCCATCATATTTAAATGATAATCGTGCTGGATACAATATTCTTGGTTTGAGGCCCTTCTGTTTCATAACGTTAAATATATCATGCCATTCTCTTCTGGCCTGTAAGGTTTCTGTTGAGAAGTCTGATGATAGCCTGATGGGTTTTCCTTTGTAGGTGATCTTTCTTCTCTCTCTAGCTTCCTGTAATACCCTGTCTTTATCTTTGATCTTTGCCATCTTAATTATTATGTGTCTTGGTGTTGTCTTCCTTGGGTCCCTTGTGTTGGGACATCTGTGGGCTTCAGTGGACTGTGAGACTATTTCCTTCCCCCACAAGGGAAAGTTTTCGGCAATTATTTCTTCAAAGACATTTCTATCCCTTTTTCTCTCTCTTCTTCCTCTGGTACTCATATAATGCAAATATTGTTCCGTTTGGATTGGTCACACAGTTCTCTTAATATTCTTTCACTCCTAGAAATCCTTTTATCTCTCTCTGCCTCAGCTGCTCTGTACTCCTGTTCTCTGTTTTCTATTCCATTAACTGTCTCTCGCATCTCATCCATTCTGCTGTTAAGCCCGTCGATCGCTTGTCTGATTTCTGTATTGTCTTTCCTCAGTTCCCTCACTTCCTCCCTCAGCTCTTGCACATTACTCTGTAGGTCCATCAGCATGGTTATGACTTTATTCTGAATTCTTTTTCAGGGAGGCTGTGCATTTCCATCCCTTCAGACTCCCTCTCTTGGGTTGTCTGGTTGATTTTGGTCTGAACCATATTCCTCTGTCTTTTCATGGCTGTATAATTTGGTCACTGATAGTTGCCACGTATGTCAGCTGGGCTCTTTAAGACTTTAAAAAGAGAAGAAAAAAAAAGAGAAAAAAAGAAAAAAAAGGAAAAAAAGAAAGAAAGAAAAAAAGAAACAAAAGAAAGAAAAGAAAAAACAAAAACAAAACAAAAAACAAAGAAAAAACAAAAAAAATGCCCACCGGACATAGATTCTGTGGGAATGCTCTAGGTGGCGCTATTGCCCCACTATTCCACAGCTGTGACTGTGCCGCTCCGCAGGGCCCTTTATCGCTCTGGCAGGGGTGGGAATGAATAGGAGGCTGTTGATCTCAGTGAGAAGTGTTAAGTATGGCTACGCTTCCTCAGTCGCCAGCTAAGGTGTCTGAAACTCCCCAGGACTCCCAGGCTGCTGGGCTGAGTGTGCTGGGGCGATTCGGCTCCTCCTCTGGGCTCCTGTTTCTTTAAGACCGCTGAAGAAAGCGCGTGCTTTTTTTTTCCTTCCCGGGAGCCGGCTGCAAGCACCCTGGCGCGTTCCCCGCTCAGATCCTGCCCCTCTGTCTCTCCAATCTCCGCTGCACTGTGCGATGTGGGTCAGCATTCCCCGCGCAGATCCCCGGGGCTGACAACTTTGCGGGGTTTACTTCCACTCCCTCCTGGCTCTGAATCCTCTCCTCCCGCCGGTGCGCTGGGGTGGGGGAGGGCTCGGGTCCCGCCGGGTCACCGCTCCGTATCTTACCCATCTCTTGGGGTGCCGGGTCCTCCTGGGTGTCGCTGCACGCTGTGCGCTTTCCTGTGTATTCTGGTCTCTCTTTTAGGAATAGATGTATTTGCTGTGTTTTCATACATAAATATAGTGTTGGGAGGAGATTTCTGCTGCCCTGCTCACGCCACCATCTCCCCGGAAGTCTGCATTTTTTTAAATGTAGGGAAATGGCAAATAAAATATATTTCAAGACAATTGCCTTCAGGCTTTGTTGATCTGTTTAATACATCTAGAGACAAAAACAAAAAATCCCTGGAAAGGCTAGTAAGAAAATGTAATCTGTTTTCCATTGGTTAAGTATGTTCTTACAGTTTTCCTTGTGGTTTATGCAATAACAGAAGAATCTAAAAACACCTTTTGTATTTCAACTTAGTTTGGAATGTTCTCTTTCAGATATCACTCCATTCTTTCAGGAAGAATGAGGTGAGACAGGATGAGAGTAAATTCTGTCAAGTCTTCTGAATCTAATGAGCAACTTATTAATGGTCAATGCCCAACCATAATAAATGAAAAAATTTAAAAGATAATGGAAAAGGCTACTAGAAATTTTCATAAGCTTATAAACATGTTTTTTTTTAATGTCAACTGTGGACACTTTTTCAATAAGTTTCCTTGCAGCAGTAGATGCATAATTAATGAAGAGAACACAAAGCTATATTTACAGCTTAACTAGATAATTCTCCTGACATTAAATATTTAGAATCTTACATTGCACAAAATATTAATGAGTAATTAAGTATTTTTTTAATTTCAAAGGTCAATAGCGTTTGAGAAGAGGATGTTATCTTGTTCACACATTCTAGTTATACTGAGTTCTTATAAAGCTCTTTAGAGTGTTAAATGTGAGCTCACAAAAGCTCACTCTCTCAACATTCATATATTTGTTCAAAACCTATATAATAGATATAAATATGTACATATATGTATTTATAAAATCATATATGGTAAAAAGAGATTATAAAATTCTTCCCTGCACCTTTAAGCAGAATGGACTACAGACTAACACCATTATGTTCCAATTTTATTTGTTACAATATCTATACGTGATTGTTCTAACTTTATTAATCTTTATAGAACGTAATGTTTTCAAACTGAATACATTTTCTTTTTATAATTAACCTAAGCTCCTCTAAACTGATTATATAGATTTTATTTTTTCTGTAGTGAATACCTTATGTTTTTTTCATACCATTTCTATTAAACTGTTTTGACTTTAATTATAGGTACTTTATAAAGAAAATCCTCAATGGAGGATTTAAGAAGTAGAGACAATATAGAACTTTTCTTATTCTTCCAATGGAGTGGGGAGTGGAGATATTTGGAATTTATTTATAAAGTGGGAGGAATTTTTCAGCTATTTACCACAGCCCAAATGATTTTCAGGGTTTTACAACTACCAAGTTAACTTTGCTAAGCAAAATGCAGAGAATTCAGAATCTTAAACTAAAATCAACGATGTTATGAACTTCACCATTGGCCTGGACAAAATCTAACTTAAATGTTATTTAAGAGATAACCCACTAATTTCTCAGTTTAAATAATTTCCATTGTCTTTACGCTAAATAAAGTATAGTAGCTAGTAAAGTTAAAATGACAAACATACATTTTAATCAGTGGTTTTCTTTTTTGCTTTACATGCAAGGGTTAGGATCCTTGCAACAACTTTTATTGGAGCAGAGCAGCATTCCGTAGTGATAATACTTGTTGCGTAATAATGCAAGGAAGGTCCTAAGATGAGAAACGGGAACTTATACATTGTAGAAACCAGTCCTGTTAGATAAATTTTGTTTTCTTTGATTTCATAATTTTATTCCTTCCCCATAAAAGGCATAAAGCTTTATGTTTGGGAGACACTGTGTGCTTTAAAAAAGTAAACGGTAACTTTTCATCTAAAAAAACGTGGAAATTTGATTCTTTAGAAAATGAAAATCTGCACTTTTAATTCCATCTTTAATTTTCATCAAATAATTCTGTGTTGGACAAGATCGCATTGTCTGTGTGTTTGGACATTACTACTTATGTTCCAAATGTTAGGATGTTAGAAATGATTTTTAACATATTTCAAAGTGGTCTAATTTTTCAGGTAGAGGGGGTTTTCTCGCTGGCTCTCTCCTATTGTATGCTAATGTCTCTTCATTAAAATTATTGTCCGAGATTTAAAAATCTTAACTAGACAGAAAAGTACAAATAAACTCATAGTCCATTCATTCATAGAGCAAATATTTATTGAACACCTACTGTTCTCCAGGTGCCCTATTAGGCACTTGGGCAAATAGCAGTGAACAAAAAGCAAGCAAATGAGGCTAGAGGAGATGGGAAAAAACAAACCAATCAATCTACACTAAATTGTCATGTATTGATCTTTTCTGAGTGTTACAAACAATCAACAAACAAATGTCAAGAAGATAGAGTGACTGCATCTGTGCTGAACAGATGGTGGTCTGGGAAGATCTTTGATGAATTATGAAGTGAGGAAGCAGCCATGGGGACATCTGAGGAACCATCAATGTGAAGACTTTGAGAAGCTGTATCTTGAGGAACAAGAATGAGTCCAGTGTGTCCGGGCTAGAAGAGTGGACAGTAGGAAGAAGAAGAAGCAAAAGCCCAACTAGCCAGGTCTTTACATTTTATTCTGTGATGGGAAGCCATGAGAGGATTTTAAGGAGGGAAGCGTATTTTTCTTTCCCAGAGATTATCCTGGTTTTTCTGTGGAGAGTGCATAGAAGGCAATCAAGAGTGAGAGAAGGAAACCCAGTTAGGAAGCTGATACAGTAGCTCAGGGGAGAAATGATGGCGGCTTACACTAGGAAGGTAGGGGTAAGGGAGTGGCAGTGGCAGGACCCTGGATAGATGGTGAAGGTGTTGCCAACTCAGTTTGCTGATGGCTTGGTTTTGAGAGGTGAGCAGAAGACAGGATGTCAGCATGATTCCTGGGCTTCTGGTGTGAAGTGTAATGCCGTTGGGAAGCTGGGGACACTGAGGGGAGAACTGGGCTGCAGACTACATGGGGGAATCATAGGTTCTGTTATGCGCACTGCCATCACACACCCAGTGAACTTGTTTAGTGGTGAGTTAGCTGTACAAGTTCCGGGAACAAGTCAGGAGGAGAGATGGGAGTGGACACAGACAGATGGGAGCCTGCAGCCTGGTGTTCACAGTGGTGGGGCTTGATAAGATCACTTGGAAAGTGAGTAAAGCTGGAGAAGAAAAGGATTCTAAAGACAGAGACATATCCATTTATAGGTCAAAGTGAGAGGAAACACCAGAAAAGGAGGCAGAGGAGAAGTGGCCAATGAGAAGTAAAAAGTGAGGGGAAGTTGGTACCCCTGCCCCAAGTGAAAAAAAGTAGTTAAGAAAGAGGGAGTGGAAGATTTTAGCAATAATCAGGAATGCTAGGGGTAATGAGGACATGATTCCCTGAGGGAATAAGAGTATTTTGCATGAGGTGATGACAGAGTAGTTCTCAAATTACAAGAATACATCCATAATACCTTCAGAATTTGGGGGGCTTGGCAACTGCATAGAAAATAGCTACCTAAGTATGTTCTCATGTTAGACTGTGTCTATATGGATAGATTTGTTCTCATTGGGCAGTCTGGCGCAGCTTATTGGAGTAATTTCTACCTTTCTATTTTATTTATAGCTCATCATATGTGAAGCACCCTTTCTTCACTGCAGTGACACTTATAAAAAATGATGACAGATACTTTTCTTTGAATCCTGCATGTATTACTTGAAAAGGGCAATATGGTGAATAAACCAACCTCATCTGCTTAGAAATAGGGACATGCACTCATCTACTGATGGACACTTAGGTTGTTGCTTCCATATCTTGGCTATTTTAAGTAGTGCTACAATAAACATATGTCTTTTTGAACCTGAGTTGTTTTCTTTGAGTAAATTCCTAGGAGTGAAATGGACAAAGAAGATGTGGTACATATACACAATGGAATACTATACAGCCATAAGAAAGAAACAAATCCTACCATATGCAACAACATGGATGGAGCTGGAGGATATTATGCTCAGTGAAATAAGCCAGGCAGAGAAAGACATGTACCAATGATTTCCCTCATTTGTGGAGTATAACAACGAAGCAAAACTAAAGGAACAAAACAGCAGCAGACTCACAGACTACAAGAAAGGACTAGCGGTTACCAAAGGGGAGGTGTGGGGGAAGGTGGGTGGGGAGGGAGGGAGAAGCTGATTGTGGGGTATCATGATTAGTGCACATGGTGTGTGAGGGGTCATGGGGAAGGCAGTGTAGCTCAGAGAACACGAATAGGGACTCTGTGGCATCTTACTACACTGATGGACAGTGACTGCAGTGGGGTATGGGGGGGACTTGATAATAAGGATGAATGTAGTAACCACATTGTTTTTCTTGTGAAACCTTCATAAGAATGTATATCAATAATACCTTAATAAAAAAAAAGAAATAGTGACCTGCACATTCAGGTTCATAGTTTTAGTGCATTGCTTGAATCCTGGGAGAAGTTCAGTCTGTAGAAGTCATAGAGGGAGGTATGCCCATACCAATGGACACGTATGTCTGTAAACAGACCCCCTGCATCTAGGGATGAAGATACTGTAGGAGTTAGAGTTGCTTTCAGCTCATGTAACAGAAAGTACACAAAAAAATGGCTTAAAACTAAGGAATTTCTCTAACAAAGCAGAAAGTCCAAAGGTTGACAATCTAGGACAATGGCTGTACCTCCACGGTGGCATCTGAGTCGGGTTCCTACTGCATCCCCACTCTGGCATTCTCAGCAGGTGGTGTTCGTCCTCATCATCTCAGGATGGCTCTGGTACCGCCAGGCATTGTATCTGTGTGCCAGGAAGGGATAACAGGGATGGAGCCTGTGGCAAGGAACCACATTTTCTCCTGTGAGGTTTTATATTTTTATTGGAGAAGGGATGTTTCCCTCTGTGCCTTGACACCATGCAAATCATTGACTGAACTGTCCTGTGGCCACGCTTACTACAAGGAAGCCTGGAAATGTGACTCACACACACACACACACACATACACACACACACACACACACACGTGTGCATGTATATATATTAAACAGGACAGGTGGACATTCTGCCATGGGAGAATATAGCAATGCTTGCCACAACTACCAAGATGTAGTTTTGAAAGTTTTGGCAAACTGGTTTTAAGCCCTTTTTCTGTCTGTTATTTCCTGTGGCAAAAGTTTGTTCTGAGATACATAAAATAATTGTGTGGACTTCATGCAAAATTTTCTGTGGCCTCATTACATGATGCCAACCTACTGCATCATGCATTTATTAATACAGTAAACTGAAAGCATTTAGCAATGCAATAAACCAAAAGCCACATGATTGTGTATTTTTGTGGTATGCATGCAGGTACCCTAGGCTCATATTGACGTAATTTAGGATTCTGCAGAGTGAACTGCATGGAGGAAGAGGTTGGTGGTTAAAAGGCTTGAGGAAGTTAATAAACATCATGTCATAATGAGGCCAGAGGTTACTTTCTCATAAAATAGAAATGATAATATGCATTTTTTTCTCTTTCAGGGGGTCAGTGTGAATCTTTAATGGCATTCTTGGTATGGAGTGCTTTTAGCTCTTCAGAAATGTGGCACAAAGTCATGAGATGGGAGGTTTGAAAAAATCATCTCTCATTCCTTTGCTGTAGGGCAGGATTGCATTCAGACTGCTTCTTACATATTTCTGGAGAAAAGTTTTTTCTGAATTTTGAGAGAATGACAATAGTAACAATGGTAATCCTTTGTTTAGTGAGCACCCATTCTCTGGTCAGTTCATGTAAATACTTTCCCTCTGTTATTTTATTCCATCCTTACCCCTAAGAGTTATGGGATGGCTGTCCTCTTCACTTTGTAGACGAGGACCCTGAGGTTCTGAGGCTAGGTAATCTGCCAGGGTCAGCATATGCGGTGCTATAAACAACTGGGGGCTGTGATGTCAGGCCTGTTCTGTAATCCAGCTTTGACATTTTCTGGCTGAGGTGACCTTAGAATAATTACTTAACATCCTAATGATCAGTCTCTTTTACATCTGAAAAAATAGGAATAATTGCTCATGGTATTCTGTGAGGATTATGTGAAATAATACATACATTGCCTTGTGTGAACTGAGAGATCTTGATAGGGATTTGAAGGAGCTACATTTACATGGTTATGGAAAATTGCTTGTATTGATTTTGGGTTACAGTACTAGTCTCTCTTGCTTCAGAGGAATTCCACTGACATCACTTGCAATCAGCTTACTGCCTCTGTGACCTTGGACTTGCATGTAACTCCCCATGCCTCAGTTTCCATATCTCTAAAATGGTGGAAATATGAAAACCTACTTTACAGGGCTTTGGTGAAAGGTAATGAAGTATTTAGGTCAATATTTTGTGTATTGGCAGATTAAGAAAGATGAAATGGAATGCACAATATTGCAACCAGAAATTAGGCAGCTGGTTGAAAGAGCTAACGTTTCTGTGCCTTCTCTAGCACTATGTAGTAAACAGTTACTTGCAACAGGCCACTAATTGGAGTTACCATCGTGGTCGGTTATACCAGCTTGATGCTTGGCATCCTCTCCTCCAGCCCTGTTGCTTAGCCACCTTTACTGAGCCATCTTCTCTGCCCAGTTGCCGTGAAATGGCACTAAGGAGATATGCACAAGTCAGGTTTGCTTTTTGCCCACTCACTGCTGTTCCTTCAGGTTGAAAGCAAATTGCAACAGTTCTTATTTTATTTTTTTAAAGTTTTGTGCCTTTTAAATATTCAAGGACTTCATTGATAAGAATACATTTAAGAGAAAATGAAATGCATATGAAGCGTAAGAACACATTTTTCATACTTTGAATGGCCTTTACATAATTAGAAAACTGAAACTAACAGGAGAAATTGTGTTTTTCTATTTCTCTTAGTTTAGAGCTAACCTTACAAATACATTTTGGATGCTAAGATATATGGTAAATAAGTTGATTTGGAAACCAAATGACCACTATGTAAATTGTTCATGCCATCGTGGATAGCACATGCTTCCTGCATAAAGATGTATTTTTTATCATAGTTACAGCATTTTTCCATTTTTGCTGTACAAATAGAGGAGTGGAGTCTCTAATTATTTCTTGTATTCACTCATTTTGTTTATTGTGAACTCTCATGTGGCTTTTCAAGCAATGGATACAAGAACGACTTCCAGTATCTTTCAAGGAATAATTTAGTGAGTTTTAGGCATTTGGAGGAAAGAGAAGCAACTCAGTTTACTGGAGTAGACAAACCTGTGGTCAGATTCCATCCTGCACCTTCCATCAGCTGAGCAGAGGTTCTCACTTTACTTATGTATGTAAAGCATATGGCGTGGCAAAGGGCAGAAGCTTTATCAAATCTGGTTTCCCCACCTCTGTCCTCAAGATTCTTGGGAAAGGGGTGGTAGTGAGGTATAGGGTTATAGGTAATACAGATACTAAAAATGTTCGGGTGTTTTTAGGAGTACAATTGCTGTGGCGTCCTTAATTGACATACTTTTGTTCATTCTCTAAGACCTGTATTTCAGATGTTTTGGGGGTCTTGATTAGTCTCGGGTCTCTGCGGGCACTATCCTTGTTAGCTGGTGCTGGCCAGGGGCTGATATGGTGCTCCAAGGGTCCGGTAGGCACCACACTGTCCTGTGATCTTCCGTGGCTTGAGGTGAACAAAGAAGGAAGCTTAAAGACATTGAGTCCCTTGGCAAAATGAGTACAGGCTTGTGGGCTGTGAGAAACCTCAGAGGAGACCAGGGCTCTCGGCTGCCTGGGTTAAGTTCATTAAAATTGTTTTTGCGATTAAAATCCAAAGAGTGGTACAAAATTCAAGATATTTTTATACAAATTTTTGTCTAATCATTCTAGTTCAAGTACAGTCTCACTGGAACTCCTAATTTTTTAAAGTCTTTTTGTTTTTTTTTTTAGCTTCCCACCTAAGGCCATTTAGAATGTAGCAAATATATAGATACATAAACAGGGTAGCTGTTGGTCCTCCTTCACTTTAGTTTATTTGAAAATGTTTTTAGCTATGCTGGGTGTATGTCTTCCACTAATGAGGATGGACAATGTCATCTTCTATACCCTGGTGATTTCCTATCATAAAAGAAGTTGCCTTAGCAGAGAGCTGGTTCTGCTAGCTAATTACCTTATTAATAGTAATAGTAATAAAAACAATAGCTTAGGATTCAGTACTCTAAAACACAAACCATCATTTTTATCCAAAGTTGTAGCCTTAGAATAAATTAAAATTAATGTCCATGTTGTCTACTCCTTAGCAAAAGCACAGTTGTGGTAAAATCATTCTCTTGGATGTTTGCTACAAGAAACTGTGTGGTCAGTTCAGTTCTCTAGGCCAGAGGTTTTTGAACTGTGTCCAGTAATGCCCTGAAGGTTCCATGAAATAACCTAAAAGGTCACTCTTGGAGAGAAACAGTCAAGTAAGAGAGCTTTATTTTATTGCATTTTATTATTTTATTTTATTTCATAAGCTGGAACACTCCACTTTGATTCTCAGTGTTATCAGAGGCAGGTTCTTGTTCTTGTCGTGAGAAAGAATTCAAGGAGGAATACAAAAGTGGTTGAGTTTTAGGAGTTTATTGAAAAATAAGAGTTTAAAGAAAGTGAAAGTACTCACTTGAGAGTTGAACACAAGCAGACCCCAGGGGGAGCTGCTTCAAGGAAACAATAGGGAGATTTTCTTCTGTAAAGGGAGATGAATATTTATCAAGTAGGGTTAGGTTTCAAAGGGAACAGGCAGAGTCTTCTCAGAGTCAGGCTTGCTGCACCCTCACGTCAGGTGGGGGGAGTTTTGTCTGTATTTGTTCTCATTGGAACTGTCCTGGCCTTCATCCCCAGTAAGGGGTGCCACAACCGCAATGCTGATGTCATGGTAATGAGGGTATAATGCGCTTCTGTGTGAAGGTGGGTGAACTTTTCCTCCATCTTGTAACTAGCTGGTTTCAGCTTGTCTGTAGTTTACATTCTCACTCCACACATCCCATCAGAACAGCTTACATGGAGCATGTAAAATATAAGCCAAGAGTTGGTCGATGTTCCCACCCCCTTCCCTGCTCATGTTTGGCTGTCTACCTACTCTAACATCAGTATTGCTATGTGATACAGAAAGTTGAAAAAGAGCTTTTGGTTGTTCAAGTATTTTTTTTTTTTTATCCCAGGATCCAGGAAGGCCATCGAAGGGCTGTGCCCTTGAATTTCATTGCTTGACTCCTTGTAGAATCATTTTTACTGATTTGTACTCTGCCACTGTACCCTCAGAGTGTTCTAGGAGAGCCAGGAGCCTCCTCTGAATGTGGCTTGCCATTGTCTGTTTATTTGATGAGGTGACGTTCAGCACATCGCTCAGCACATCACCTGCATTTATGAGGACTCTCGGGGTAAAATCTATCAGTGCTTGGGAACAGGGCAATCGCTTTGCCTCAAACAAGAAGAAGATGTAATTTTCTCCTGCATACATGAGGCTGTAGTAGCTACTTCCTTTCTTTGCTCGCTAAGAAGCTCACAGTCAGATTTGCTCCCCACTTTTAGCAATTTTGTGGGTAAATACTTGGAGCAATGACTTCTACCCTTGATATCCTCTGACTTTTCAATCTTGTTACTGCTTCTATCCATGTCTTTTAATATAATTTCCTCATACATGTATTGTGAGTATCTCAGATGTTCTGAACTTCAGGTGGAATTATATTATTATCTTTTGGGAAACTCTGCCTGGTTACTCTATAGGCACATCAGATGTAATATGCTCTAAAGGGAATTCTTGTCTTCCTTTTCAAGCCTGCCCCTCTTCCCATTTCTCCTGGTAAAGCGGTTCCCCACTGCAGTCCTCCAAATTTGCAGTCTTGCTTTTTTTTCATCTTTGCCCTCACAGCTCATCCAGTTGTTAACCAAATCCTTTTAATCCCGCCTCTGCACCACCTTTCACATCTCCGCCGATCCTTTCGTTCATCAGTACTTGCCTGGATTATTTCGCTAGTTTCCTAACCTGGCCTCAGTCTCTCTGGCCTCATCCACTAATCATCCATTATGCACTGTGGTCAGTTATTTAAAAGTCATTTGCTCTCCTGCGAGTCTTATTATTATTTACAGAATGAAGTACAAATGCCCCACATGACATGCACAGCTCTCTGTAATTGGCTCCCCAGTCCATGTTCTAAATCTCATCTCCCCCCGTTCCTCCATCCCCTTCATGTCCTTCCGGCCCGAGGGGCCCACTCTGCAGTCTCCAAACACCGAATGCATTTCAGTGCCTTCCTTCTTGGAAGGAACGTCTTTTCCTGCTCCTTCAAGCCCTTATTTCCCGGAGGCTCTTCTCAAATATTACCTTGTGTGAGACTTCCCTCTTTTTTCTTGCCACACTAGACCTAATTGCCTCCTTCTCAATCTTCCCATCTGACTTTCTTAGAGCAGTCCTTACCCTATTTTGGACTTGGTTGCGAATGCATATATTTCTTTCTTAGTCACGAGTTTGACTGAGTAGGAGGGGGAAACATACAGGTATCTGCCAACCCTGTTTTTAAAAACAAAAATAAACTTATCAGGAGACTGTGGAGTCCCTAGAATTACTAATGTCTTCAGTGGATAAGGACCAAAAACATGGCTAATTAACTGCTGACCTTAAAATGTTACTATTTTATGTACACTCTTTATGGCGATAGAGAATTGGTGATGCCATTATGATAAAGGTTCTAGCAATCAAGGCGAGTTTTTATAATTTCTGTACGGAAGAAACTTACCTACTTGCCTTTTTTTTTTTTCATTTAGGAATAGGCAATTCAAGAGGCTGACAATCTGAAGAATGTTTTCCAAGAGAAATTTGGTTGTTACTCATGGGATTTGGAGGAGCATGAGGAAGCTATTTCTAGTACTTTCTCTCTTGCTGTTCAATGCAGCTCATTTGGAAGGCAAGAAGGAAAATCAATTCATCTGGAAACCAGGTAGGAATGTCCTGGCTATTCCTTTGACCTATTTTTATTAATGAAAAGAATATTCTCCATCCTTGTTCTTATTTGTAGAATAATGGGAAATATCCAGAGAGAAAAAATAGACTCTTCTTTTTACAAATAAAGCTTACATTTGATTTTTATGTCTGCATAATTGTCACCTCCATCTACGATGCTTTTTATCTTTCTGGATTTTCATGTTACTGCCAATTAACGTTATGATTTCCATAGTCACATCTGCTTCTCCTTTGTCAAATATCATCACTGTGGAGCACATTTGTAGCAAAAGTGACATCTGAATTTAGTGCAGATCCTCAGCTAAAAACGCTTTGGACCAATTCTGTATGTCTCTTTCTTTTGGGGTACGAAGTAGTTAGCTATCTATCAATGAATATTTTCTACCACAGATCCTGTATATCTAGGTTTAGGAGTGTGAAAAATTCTCCTAATAGCTTTGCTCATTAGTTATGACTATAAAGTTGCCCTGATGTGTTTTGAGATCCTTAGCTGCCTCATATGTAAGTATATAAATAAAATGAATTGAGACTTGGAGGCTTGTATATAACTTATGTTGTCCGAATAGTTCCTTAATTTGCCTGTGGAAGAGCTCTGTTAAATTTAATTTTAAAAGATAATATTTTATTCACTTGAATTATGAACTCCATACATCTTGGCTTTTTGTATCACTGATGGTTTTCTTTGCTCTAGATTTTGATTTTCTTAATGTTTCATAATGAGATCATTAAAATATTTATGACTGTTTCAAGAGTTCATTCTTGCAAATAGGGATAACTTACACACTTAGTATCTTGGAATCGGAAAATATGATGTTGCAGAACAGGTGTAGTCCTCAAAGAGTTTTCATTTTCGTTTTAAATCAGATAGTCTGCATGAATTATGTCACCATGGAAATATGTCAAAAGTGATATTTGTAATATTTAAATGACTTTATAAAATGAAAGGGAATTATGCTTTAAAGTGTATGAAGTACAAAACTCAGCACCATTAGCAATACATTAATTGTGGGCTCTAATACTACATTAGTGATTTGCGTTTTTTACCTCATAGTAGTTTTAGTTAGCTTTAGAAATAGTACTAAAAGTCAATATTGCATTTATGTGAAAGAAACTAGTTTGTCTTAATCATAAAAGATGAAACATTTTATCAAATCTAAGTACATTTATACGACTATTCCCTTGCCTAAAATTCTCAAAAAAAAATGCCATTAAAATGGAAAGTAGCAAATTTGAAACATGAATGAGATGTGTTAAGACAATGGACTTATTTTGAAGCAAATTTTAAAAAGAAGTCAGCTTTTCTAAAAGTAGGTCATTGGAACAAAATGGTACAGACCCACTGTATAGAGGATAAATGGTTTGAGAACTGTCAAACCTAAAGTTTCAAAGTTAAAATGCTTCCCATCAGATGCATTGGTTGCATTGTTCAAAATGAACATCTCTACCATCATTCTCATTTTCCTTGTAATTCAATTCCTTACTTCTTTCCCTCCTTAATGTGCCATCCAAAAGGTAGTAATATATATTTTCCCTTTGGTTTTGCTTTTAAACTACAAATTTATTGCTTGTATATGACCAGGCAGTTTAAAAGTATAAAAAACTTAAGATACAACATTAAAAGCAAAAGTCCAGACCATGTATTTTACTTTCCAATCTCTTACGTATCCTTCAGAAATTTTCCTTGTGCATGTAAATACATCTGTATGCATATTTGTGTATATAAATCATGCAAAATACACACACACAGAAAGTATTACTATTATTATTAGTTAGGGTTCTGCCAACAGAAATTGGTACATGCAAAGTAGGTAACTGAGAGGAGTTTAATAAGAGGACGATTGACAGAAATGGGAAAGTGTGAGCAGAGTTAAAGAACTGGAGAGTGCCCCTGAGCCAGTGTCAATCTTCATAACTTCTGGATCTGCAAGGACAAAGGAAAAACATATTTTCTGGAATCTGGTGAGAAAACTTTATGGAGAAGATGCCTGCAGATGCCATGGCTATTAAAGGGATATATCCAACCTGCAGTGAAAAGTAGGAAGGCAACCAAGGGAATAAACAGCCGTTGTCCTCGCATCTTCTGCCAGGGTCCCACTGGCTCAATCCAACAGGAAGTTACAAGGCAAGAGAGCCCAGTGATGTTTCCATACTGACCAGCCTCTTGGGCATGGAGAAGAGAGTGGTGGAGAATGTGGATCTGAAAATATCTAATTCCTATGGGCATGTATGTACACACATGTACACACTTTTCTTCATACAATCAGAATCACGCTATGCATCCTTTTTTACCACTTGTTTTCACCATGTAACAATGCCTTGATGAACATTGAGTATTAGTTCACATTTAGCCAGTGTCCTGTTACTTTATCTTTTCTTCCATTCATTTGCATTTCAGTTTTTCTTCTACTATAAATAATACATGAATGCAAGATTATTTTAAAGATAAGCAATAAATCAATTTGAGCAGATATATACCCCAGAACAATTGTGGGTCATCACCTTCAAAGACAGCCTCAGCATCTTAGAACCTGTTACGTGCTTATGCATTAGTTTATTATATTTAATTTGGATTCCTTTTGAAAAAACTGTTGTAGTTAAAATAAGCTGCATTTTTGGCGTATATTACCAAATCCAGAAACTCAGGTCCAATGTAATGTGGAATTTAAACATTTCCATGAAGACCCAGGTAAATATACTTTATTTTTAGAAATATAGAAGCCATTCTCTGGGTTTAGATTGTAGTGTCAACCCCTTAAGCTCTTTGATAGCAACTATTGTTTTCCTCCTGAGTCCATTGGTTAGATATTAGTGAACCTCCTCCAAATTAGAGGCATTTCTAAGTGAGTCCTGGGTTTGGAAAAACAATGGATTGGTGAATAATAAGTGAGCGATATATTATGTTGCTGAGGATTTCTGAGAGAGTCTGATGAGCTCTAGGTTGTGGGTCATTGATCGCAAGGCTGTTGAATACCTGTCAGCTTTGTGATAAGATCCTCTGATCTATATTTGGTGCCAAGCAATCTATCATCCATGCCAAGAAAGAAAGATTATGTCAACAAGCGCGTCAGATAAGGAATTATGTTGCTTGTTGTTCTAAGTAAATAGGTCACTGTTCATGTCTGCATGCTTTGTAGAGATGAACAGATCATGGTCTCAGGGACCAGAGTAACTAGTGGTATCTTAAAAAAAATCTCTCGATATTGGTTCTAAGACTTTCAATCATTCCACTGATACTTGTCAAGTCCTTACTATGTGTCCAACATTGATACAAGCATGTGAGATAAACTGAGAATAAGACAGACACATCCTCAGTCCCCATGAACAGGGCAATAAACATGACTGATAAGTTAGAAAGAGAATATGTTAGGTGGTGGTAAGTGCTTAGAAGGAAAGATAAGGCAAGGAAGAGGGATATGCAGTGGTGGGTGAGACTGACAAGTAGGTGGGCTGTGGGATGCCTCACCGAGGAGGTGACTTCAAGTGAAGACCCTCAGGAAGTGAGGGAGCCATGGGGATATCAGGGTGAAGAATATTCCAGACATTTGATGGGTATCTAAAGATGTTTTTGGTTGTCACAGCAGGGGTGTACTACTGACATCTGTGAGCAGGGAAGCTGCAAAACATCCTAAAATGCACAGGACAGCCCCTCACAGCAAAGCTTTATCGGGCACTGAGATATCAGTAGCTCCCAGATTGGGAAACCCTGCTCTAACGTGAAGCCATGATGATGTACTGATGTGGGGGGTGGGGAAGGGAAAGAGACACAGGGTGATACAGAGGCTTTGCCCTAGGCATCTGGAAGGGTGGAGTCACCAACGTGTAATGTGGGCTGACCAAGAAGGGGCTTGGTTCTGGACATGTTACATTTTGGAGCCTGCTAGAAATTTATGTGGACATGTTGACCAGAAGTTGGATGTGTGGGTCTGAATTCAGAGGAAAGGTCTCTGCTAGAGATGTAATTTTAGAAGTCACTGGCAGAGAGGTAAAATTTAAATATGCAACCTTAGAAATGAAGAAGTGGCCTTGAAGTTTGTGATCCTGTACATGTAGAGGATAAGTTTCTAATGTAACTCCTTTAGGCCAAGTGATGTTTTAAAAAAATAGTGTGGTAAAATACACTTAACATAAATTTACCATTTTAACCATTTTAAAGTATGCAATTACAATTCTGTGACATTTCATATATTCACAGTGTAGTAGAAACATCACCACTTTCTAGTTCCAGAACATTTTTTATCACACCAAATTACATTTTGCAAGTGAGTTTATAAAAAGAATGGTAAACAAATTTTGCTATGAATAATAAGGTCTGAAAGGAAAAAAGGCACATTTGTCTTTTTTTGAAAGGTTCTTTTAATAATAGCCTTAAATCATCCTAAGAGATCACTCAGGTATACTAGGATGAGCTAGAGCTTCATGTACAGGAAGACCCACATTCAAATCCTAAGTATCGAAAGAGGAAAAAGTTACTTAAGTTCTCTGAGCCCTGTTTATCCATCCACAAATGAGGATAATAAATGCTTCAAAGACTGTTTTGAAAATTATGTAAAACAATGTATTTAAACACCTAGTGTATAGTGGCTACTCAATAAATGTTAGTGGTTATGTTTATCATTATATAATAATTTGATGTTTGAAATGATTATTTTTGCTTTTACATTATGCAATTTTACATACTTTTCTTCCTCAGACACAGAAAAGGGGAGATCAATTTGACAGCTATATATATTTCATTAATAAATGGTCATATGTAATTTCACTGACTTTTTAGATCTACAACTTTCTATATAATGGACTCCTGGAAAGTTTTAATTTCAGTAGCTCCTTCCCAGTGAATAAAAAGGGTGAGAATACTGACCTATGTTCTAAGAACTAAGTAGATATGTTAGAATTAATCTTTTTGGAAGAAAAAATGGATTATGTAAATGACATTGTATAAGAAAAAAGGATCTTGATTAGGTTAATATTTAATTATAGCTTTAGTGATGATTTTAGTGTTGAAAGTACTTTAAGGAAAAATTGTATGTATGTGCACACTATATATGTGTATATACATGTATATATATAAGATTTATGAATCTTAGAAAAAATAAATGTTATCTGGAGAGAGCTAAGTTTTTCAATATGTGCTAGAAGTCCATGACATATTTCTTTTGGCAGTTTGATTAAATTGAAATAATTTTAATTCTGTGGATACTAATTTACCTAGAGGCTGTATGTAATATAGTCTCAATGGTGTTTTTTCTGTGATATCAAAAAAGCATAGACATATGTGGCATGGGATTCATTGCAAAAATTTCATTATTTGTCCTTAGAGATAACAGGTACTAATTTTATAATGTTCCCGATAAGTCAGAAAAAGTCTTTATTATCTATATAATATAAATTTTTTTTTTCTCTAAATAGTGCTAGGCTCCCTGAGGACAGAAATTTTGCCAATTCTATTCACTGATACAGTCCAAGCACCTACAGGATAAAGTGGCTGTTACCTAAGATATCCCTAGCGCACTAAGTACTTGTAAAATGAAGGTAAATTGACTTGGGGGTCTGTGTGTGTGTATTTAAGAGGTTTGAAGAGTGGTGAGACTGAAGAAATAGAAAATAGGATCCCTGATTTTCAAGAACTTGAAATATGTGTTGAGGAGAGAATATAACGCAAATGAAAGTCAAAGTCAATCTTATAAATCAGTAAATATGAAAATGAGTGATCCATATTTCCTGGTTGCTTGGTTCCAGTACCATTTCTGATCATCTCTGGAAAGAGTTGAAGACGTCTTTTACAAAGAGAATAGGTGCACACAGAAGTTTAACTATTACTCTAATTCTTACTTTGAGATGTTAGGGTGGCATTTTGTCTCCCTGTTCCTCTCCATGGATACAGGCAGTTTAAATTCTTTTTGCTCTTCCATAATTCTTACATGCTCTGTATTGATATTTCCTGATTTATACAAATTAGATATTTCCTATTGATTTTCTTCTATGTTAGTTGAGGATTTATCTCTCCTCCACCCACCACTTTCCCCCCTTGCCTGCTTCCTTTCAAAATAGTTGTATCAAAATATTTAAATCAATGAGCAGAGCCTATGTTATCATTTTTACATAGATGTTGTTCTCTGCTGAACCATACAGTGTATCATGCTTCTACATCCTTTCTTTTTAGTTTTTTTTTTTTTACACAGAAATAAAAATGGCCTTTTCTTTTCTTTTGCTCTGCTGTTGTTGAGCCTATTGCTGCCTTTCCCCTGGTGCTCTGCTTGATATGTCAGACACCTATTGTTAATTTTTTGAAAGAGTCTCATATTTTTCTTTGGGAGATCTTCTCACAGCCCTCTGGCCTCCCGATCGTGTCTCTGGATTGCTGTGCAGTTGGAACCCCCCTTCCTTTCCTCATCTTGAACCCCGTGTCCCTGTTCTGTGTTTCTCTCTCTTGCCTTTGTTGCTTTGTTTTCTAGAACTGTTGCACGTATCTTCTAAAGCTGCTATAGGGCACAGTGCAAGTGATTTTTCATGTCTGAAAGAGTTTCTGGGCTTTTCATACGCTTGACTGATAACTTGGGTGTGGAGTTAAAGATGAAAAGCACTTTCCCTTCAGAAGTTTGAAGGTTTGCCTCACTGTTCTAGCCTTCGATGTTAATAATTTAGTTTGATATCAATCAGATCTCATCTCTCTGTATGTTCCCTGTTTGTTTTCCACTTTCTGGAACTTCTTTTTATCCATAAAATTCTGAAATTCCATGGTTATATACTTTGGGGAGAGTCTTTTATCCTTTATTGTGCTGGACATTTAGGAGGATATTTTAATCATGTGCCCTACAGTTCTGAGATTTACTTTTTATATGATTTCCTCCCTCTGTTGTCTCTGTTCCTTCTGAAACTCCTTACACAGACATTTCATCTCATTGATCTTCAATTTTTAAATATTTCCCTATTTTTTCTTTGGCTTTCTTTGGTATTTTTATTTAGTTTCTAAAATATTTATTTTTTATCTTTCAACCCTTCCTTTGCATATATTTTAATTGCAGCTATCACATTATTAATTTCTAAGACCAATTACTTCTTCTATGATTATATATTTTTAATTGCATCTTGTTTCATAGATGTACGTCTTTTAATTTAGAAGACGTTAATAATAATTTAATTTTTTTCCTTTTATCTTCTGCCCTATTTATGCTTCCTCTAAATCTCTTTTGCTCTTTTATTCATTTTTTTGTTTGATCATGGCCTCTGGTATGGGGAGCTTTCTTCTAATGTCTATTGATTATTGGCTATCTCTTAAGTGTTTCCCATTATTAAGAATAAGGCACTGAACACTGGTGGGCCTTATGCGCACCTGACTCAGATGTTGAGCTACACTGTCAGGCTTTTCTGAGTGGTGAGCTGGCTTTTTTCTTGGAGGATGGGTTCCTCAAAAATCTGTGTTCTTCAATATCTAAAGGTTCTTTCTCTGGGGCTTAATATGTATATTATTTAAGGTGAAGGCTAAGCTTCTACAACAAAGATACTCCCAAGTAGAGCATTTGCATGTTCTAGTTGATGAAAAGTGCTCAGAGGTAAAGTCTGAAACAAGGGACTTTGACAAATGACATAGAAGTTCCATACATGTTCCAACTGTGTTTTTCTGTGCAACAGCCTGCTCAAAAAGTGGCTTCAAACAATAAGAGTCATCAGTTTGGCCCACAAATCTTGGGGAGGTGACGGGGCCAGATAGGTGTTCCCACTTGGAGTCTCTTATGCCTTTTCAGTCGGGGGGACAGGGGCTGGGTCATCAGGCAGGTTTCTTCACTCATATATCTGGCACCCAGGCTGGGAGGACTCAAACAGCTGGGCCTCTTGGTGTCTCTTTCTGTCTGTGTGTGTGGTCTGTCTACATGGTCTCTCCATATGGAGGCCTCAGGGTAGCCAGAAGTCTTGTATGGTAGCTGAGCCCTCTCAGAGAAAGCTTCCAAAGAGAAGCCAACAGAGGTTGTGTGGCTTTGCCTAACCTAGCCTCGGAGCCATGCATGGTCATTTCTGCCACATTCTGTTGGTTGCAAGAGAGTCTCTATGGAGGGAGCTTAGATTCTGTCTCTTGGGAGGAGTGATGAGGAATTTGCAGATATGCTCTAAATTTGCCATGATCCATCACTTCTACTCATATTCCATTGTTGAGAATGTTGGTATGTGGCCACTTGTAGCCACAGGGCAGGTAGAAAATGTAGCCTGTAGTTGGACAGCCATGTAAGAAGGGAAATTTAGTCATGACTGGCATTCTTCATTACAGAGGCTATTCAGTGTCTGGATTAGTCAGGGATCTTCATATATATGTAGAGAGAGAAAGAGAGGAAGAGAGGTAGGGCAAAGAGAGAAAGAGATTGATTTAGTATAAGGAATTGACTCACATGATTATGGAGGCTAAGAAATCTCATAATCTGCCATCTGGAGCCCCAGAAAACCATTGGTATAGTTCCAGTTCAGTCCCAAAGGCCTGAGAACCAGAGGAGCTGATGCTGTAAGTTCCAGTCTGAGTGCAGAAGGACACTGTCTAAGCTCTAGCTGATTCCAGTCAGACAGAGTAAACTTTTTCTTCCTCTGTCTTTTTTGTTTTATTCAGGCCCCAAAAGATTAGAAGATGCCCACCCACATTGGGGAGAGCATCTGCTTTAGTCTACTGATTCAAATGCTAATTTCACCAGGAAGCACCCTCATCTACACCAGCAAATAATGTTTAGCCAAGTATCTGGGCATCCTGTGTTCCAATCAAGTTGACACATAAAATCAATCACCATAGTATCTCCTGAAATGAATTTTTCATTTACTGCCTACACTGGGCTACTAATAAAATGGCAAGAATGAGGAGAGATCAATTCAAGATGGTGGCGTGAGAGCTGAGACAGAGAACTCCTCCCAAAACCACATATAATATGAAAATATAGTTAAGATAACTAATCCTAAAAGAGCAACAGGAAAGAAGGCTGCACCAGACTGCATACACCTGGAGAGGAGAGCAGATCAGACCTCATGAAACAGGGTAACGTACCAAAGCCTTGATCTGGCAGGACCCAAGCTCTTCCCCCACCCCAGCTCACCAGCAGGGAGAGGAGAAATGAAGCAGGGAGGGGGTGGAAGCCTAGGACTGCTGAACAAAAGGCCATGAAGATCTGCTTTGGGAGCACAAACCTACGTTGAACGGTGCTCTGGAGATTGGTGGGGTTAGAAAGCTAGGACAGGTGGAGTGCTTGAGAGACTGAGATTCCAGCCATTTGTGGAGGACAGGGATCCACATCCAACTGCTCTGGGACAAAGGAAAGGTGGGCGGTCTGATCTTAGCAGCAAAAGGGCTGCTGAAGGAGCAGAGTTTGAACGGAGCTTGCTGTATGGAAGAAGGGATAGGTGGACAAGGTTGTCTGGGTGCGCTCTTCCCAGCAGGTTGGGAACTTTCAGGAGCTTCAGGTGCTCAATCCCCCTGGCTGGCTACTCAGCTCCGAGACATCCAATGTTATACACAGCCTGTTGCGCCTTCTCTGGGCCTGCTGGAATCGGCTCACAAACCAGCAGTCACTGCCCTAGCGTCAGGCAAGCCAGAGGGAGGCTCCACCTATGACAGCTGCAGATGAAAAGCACAGAGGCTTACACCTGTGTGCTCGGCCACTGGCTCCAACAGAGGAGAGAGGCACTGCAGCCCGGAAGCAGGAAACAGCTCTTTCCTTGCCCAAGGCACAAGGGCCACTCCTCTGCAACCCCCAACCTCACTCCAGGGAATGAGCAGCTCCAGAGACAAGAGCTTCTGGGCACTAGAGGATGCCACATAGAAATATGAAACATCAAAGGAACCTGATTCAGAACAAAATCTCACAAACCCCAGAAAAAGGCCAAATGAAACTGAACTCACCAATCTTCCTGAAAGAGAGTTCAAAATAAAAATCATAAATATGCTCATGGAGGTACGGAAAAATATTCAAGAACTCAGGGAAGAATTCAAGAGTGAGATTCAATAATTAAAGAATACAGTATCTGAAATGAAACACAATCAAGGGATTTAAAAGCAGATTTGATAAAGTAGAGGAGACAGTAACTGAAATAGAAATTAGAGAAGAGGAATACAAAGAAGCTGAGGCAAACAGAGAAAAAAGGATCTCCAAGAATGAAAGAATATTGAGAGAACTGTGTGACCAATACAAACGGAACAATATTCGCATTATAAGGGTACCAGAAGAAGAAGGGATAGAAAAAGGGATAGAAAGAGTCTTTGAGGAGGTAATTGCTGAAAACTTCCCCAATCTGGGAAAGGAGATAGTCTCTCAGGCTGTGGACGTGCACAGATGTCCCAACACAAGGGACCCAAGGAAGACAACACCAAGACATATAATAATTAAAATGGCAAAGATCAAGGATAAGGACAGAATTTTAAAAGCAGCTAGAGAGAGAAAAAAGATCACATACAAAGGAAAACCCATCAGTCTATAATCAGATTTCTCAACAGAAACCTTACAGGCCAGAAGGGAGTGGCATGATATATTTAACGCAGTGAAACAGAAGGGCCTCGAACCAAGAGTACTCTACCCAGCAAAGTTATCATTTAAATTTGAAGGAGGGATTAAACAATTCCAAGATAAGCAAAAGCTGAGAGGATTTACCTCCCACAAACCACCTCTACAGTGCATTTTGGTGGGATTGCTATAGATGGAAATATTCTTAAGGCTAAATAGCTGTCACCAGGGGAAACAAAACCACAGGAAAATAGAATAATTAATTACTAAGCAGATGCAAAAACAAATCAACTACCCCCAAAGTCAACCAAGGGATAGACAAAGAGTACATAATATGATACTTAATATATAAAGAATGGAGGAGGAAGAAAAAGGAGGAAAAAAAAACCTTTAGGTTGTGTCTATAATAGCATGCTAAGTGAGTTAAATTAGACTGTTAGATAGTAAGTGAATTACCCTTGAACCTTTGGTAACCTCTAATCTAAAGCCTGCAATGGCAATAAATACATACCTATTGATAATCACCCTAAATATAAATGGTCTGAATGCACCAATCAAAAGACATAGAGTCACTGAATGCATAAAGAAACAAGACCCATCTGTATGCTGCCTACAAGAGACTCACTTCAAATCCAAAGACATACACAGACTGAAAGTAAATGGATGAAAGAGATATTTCAAGTAACTAATAGGGAGAAAAAAGCAGGAGTTGCAGTACTTGTATCAGACAAAATAGACTTCAAAAAAAAAAGTCACAAGAGACAAAGAAGGATATTACATAATGATTAAGGCGTCAGTTCAACAAGAGGATATAACTTTTATAAATATCTATGCACCCAACACAGTATCACCTACATATGTGAAACAAATACTAACAGAATTAAAGGGGGAAATAGAATGCAACGCATTCATTTTAGGAGACTTCAACACCCTACTCACTCCAAAGGACAGATCAATCAGACAGAAAATAAGGATACAGAGCAATGAACAATGTATTAGAACAGATGGACCTAACAGACATCTACAGAACACTCAATCCAAAAGCAACAGAATACACATTCTTCTCAAGTGCACAGGGAACATTTTCAAGAATAGATCATATACTAGGCCACAAAAAGAACCTCAGTAAATTCAAAAAGTTTGAAATTATACCAACCAGCTTCTTAGACCACAAAGGTATGAAACTAGAAATAAATGACACACAGAAAATGAAAAAGCCCACAAACATGGAGACTTCATAACATGCTCCTAAATAATCAATGGATCATTGAACAAATAAAAACAGGATCAAGCAATATATGAAGACAAATGACAACAATAATTCAACACTGCAAAATCTGTGGGACACAGCAAGGCTGTGCTAAGAGGGAAGTATATTGAAATACAGGCCTACCTCAGGAAAGAACAATCCCAAATGAAGAGTCTAAACTCACAATTAATGAAACTAGAAAAAGAACAAATGAGGCGCAAAGTCAGTAGGAGGGACATAACAAACATTATAGCAGAAATAAATAAAATTGAGGAGAATAAAACAATAGAAAGAATCAATGAAAGAAAGACCTAGTTCTTCTAGAAAATAAAATAGGTAAACCCGTAGCCAGACTTAGCAAGAAAAAAAGAGTGTCTACACACATAAACAGAAACAGAAATGAGAAAGGAAAAATCACTACCAAAAATGTAGAAATACAAAGAACTATGAGAGAATACTATGAAAAATTATCTGGTAACAAACCTTATAACCTAGAAGAAATGGACAATTTTCTAGAAAAATACAACCTTCCAAAGCTGACCAAGGAAGAAACAATAAATCTGAATAGACAATTACCAGCAAGGAAACTGAATTGGTAATCAAAAACTACCTAAGAACAAAACACCTGGACCAGGTGGTTTCCCTGCTGAATTTTATCAAACATTTAGTGAAGACCTAATACCCATCCTCCTTAAAGTTTTCCAAAAAGTAGAAGAGGAGACAATACTCCCAAACTCATTCTATGGGCCAGCATCCCTCTAATACCCAAACCAGGCAAAGACATCACAAAAAAAGAAAATTACAGACCAATATCCCTGATGAACATAGATGCAAAAGTACTCAACAAAATATTAGCATACCGAATTAAAAAATACATCAAAAAAATAATCCATCATGATCACATAGGATTTATTACAGTAATGCAAGGATGGTACAATGTTCCAAAATCCATCAACATCATCCACCACATCAACAAAAAGAAGCACAAAAACCACATGATCATCTCCATAGATGCTGAAAAAGCTTTTGACAAAATTCAACACCCATTCATGATAAAAACTCTCAACAAAATGGGTATAGAGGGCAAGTACCTCAACATAATAAAGGCCATATATGACAAATCTACAGCCAACATTATACTTAACAGCGAGACGCTGAAAGCTTTTCCTTTAAGATCAGGAACAAGACAAGGATGCCCACTCTCCCCACTTTTTTTCAACATAGTTCTGGAGGTCCTAGACAAGTCAATCAGATAACATGAAGACATAAAAGTCATCCAGATTGGCAAGGAAGAAGTTAAACCGTCCTTGTTTGCAGATGACATGATATTGTACATAAAACCCCCAAAGAATCCACTCCAAAACTACTAGATCTAATATCTGAATTCAGCAAAGTTGTGGGATACAAAATTAATACACATCAATCTGTTGCATTCATATACACTAATGATGAGCTAGCAGAAAGAGAAATCAGGAAAACAATTCCATTCACAATTGCATCAAAAAGAATAAAATACCTAGGAATAAACCTAACGAAGGAAGTGAAAGACCTATGCTCTGAAAACAACAAGACATTCATGAGAGAAATTAAAGAAGATACCAATAAATGGAAACACATCATGTGCTCATGGACAGGAAGAATTAATATTGTCAGAGTGGCCATCCTGCCTAACGTAATCTACAGATTCAATGCAATCCATATCAAAATACCAACAGCATTCTACAACAAACTAGAGGAAATCATTCTAAAATTCATATGGAATCACAAAAGACCCTGAATAGCCAAAGCAATCCTGAGAAGGAAGAAGAAAGCTAGGGGAATTATGCTCCCCAACTTCAAGCTCTACTACAAAGCCACAGTAATCGAGACAATTTTGTACTGGCACAAGAACAGACCCATAGACCAATGGAACAGACTATAGAGCCGAGGTATAAACCCAAACATATATGGCCAATTAATATATGATAAAGGACCCATGGATATACAATGGGGATATGAAAGCCTCTTCAACAACTGCTGTTGGAAAAACTGGACAGCTACATGGAAGAGAATGAAATTGAATTATTGTCTAACCCCATACACAAAAGTAAACTCAAAATGGATCAAAGACCTGAATGTAAGTCTTGAAACCATAAAACTTTAAGAAGAAAACATAGGCAAAAATCTCTTGAATGTAAACGTGAGCAACTTTTTCCTGAACACATCTCTTTGGGCAAGGGCAACAAAATAAAAAATGAACAAATGGGACCACATCATGCTAAAGAGCCTCAGTACAGCAAAGGACACTACCAGCAGAACAAAAAGGCATCCTACAGTATGAGAGAATATATTTGTACATGACATATCCGACAAGGGGTTAACATCCAAAATATATAAAGAACTCACATGCCTCAACATCCAAAAAGCAAATAACCCTATTAAAAAAAGGGTACAGGATATGAACGGACACTTCTCCAAAGAAGAAATTCAGATGGCCCACAGGCACATGAAAAGATGCTCCACATCGCTAATTATCAGGGAAATGCAAATTAAAACCACAATGAGATATCACCTCACACCAATTAGGATGACCTACATAGAAAAGAATAGGAACAACAAATGCTGGTGAGGATGTGGAGAAAGGGGAACCCTCCTACACTGCTGGTGGGAATGTAAACTAGTTCAACCATTGTGGAAAGCAGTATGGAGGTTCCTCAAAAAAACTAAAAATAGAAATACCATTTGACCCAGGAATTCCACTCCTAGGAATTTACCCTAAGAATGCAGGAGCCCAGTTTGAAAAAGACATATGCACCCCTATGTTTATCATAGCACTATTTACAATAGCCAAGAAGTGGAAGCAACCTAAGTGTCTATCTGTAGATGAATGGCTAAAGAAGATGTGGTACATATACACAATGGAATATTATTCAGACATAACAAGAAAACAAGTCCTACCATTTGCAACAACATGGACTGAGCTAGAGGGTATTGTGCTCAGTGAAATAAGCCAGGCAGAGAAAGACAAGTATCAAATGATTTCTCTCATCTGTGGAGCATAACAACAAAGCAAAAACTGAAGGAACAAAACAGTAGCAGACTCATAGAGCCCAAGAATGGACTAACATTTGCCAAAGGGGGTGGTGTGCGGGAAGGGAGGGTGAAGGGGAATAAGGGGCATTATGATTAGCACACATAATGTAGTGGGTGGCACAGGCAAGGCAGTATAGCACGGAGAAGACAAGTAGTGACTCTATATCTTATTATGCTGATGGACAGTGACTGTAATGGGGTATGTGGTGGGGACTTGATAATGGGGGAAATTTAGTAAGCACAGCGTTGCTCATGTAATTATATATTAATGATACCAGAATAAATAAATAAATAAATATATATATATATTTACCCTGCAAAAAAAAAAATGATCAGAACATAGGTCTTGGCAGAATTGGCAGAGGTGGCTGGACCTTCAGTTCTCAACATTTCACTGAATTCCTCTTTTTATTAGGGTGCCTCATCATGTATTCAAAGTCTTACAGTTTGTATGCTCTCCTCAATAATGTCCTCTTGAGTTGCATTCTGCTGTTTCCTCTAGCGATTGAGTAAGAGACAGAGGACGGGATCTGAGGGACTAATTACTTCCATTTGTAGACTTAATTATTCTCCATTTCAAGCTACAGACATTATACCTTTCTATTTCTCAGGTTCCTAACCTTCCCAAAGTTCTGCAAGTATGTACTGGCCTTTTCTGTTTTTACCAGTCTTCTGTAGACACTTAATCTTCAGCTTCCTTTTCATTGTCAAGCTGCTTACTGCTCCTCTACCTGCTATGTTCCAAAGTTTGCTGCTATCTGTTGTCACCTGTAGCTTCAATTTTTGACCCTCATTGAGTTACATCTTTTAATGCCTTTACTATCACTTCAGTGGTATTTGGTGGGGGCGAGTGAACACATATGCCTGTGTCATCTCCCCCAAGGTAATGGGAAGTCTTCTCACTTTTCTGTAACTTCTGCCATGGGCTGTATGCTCTGGAGTAGAAAGGATGTTGAAATGTTAATTTTTGTGATGACTGACTGAGCTTTTCTCTTTGAACATGTACTACAAATCAGTCTATAATAAAATAACAGTCCAACAAACTTTGCTCAGGTTAAAATTTTAAAAGATTTGATTTAACTGTTTATTGGCTCTGTATGATTGGGGTTGGACCGAACTATTGGATTGGTGATTGATTTGGAATGGTTATCAGTGGAGAAATGCCACCTGGAAATATATCCCTTCAGCTTTTTCTTTAATGGTAGAATTTTGATATGTAACATAAATTTGAATTATTCTAAACTTGGAAAATACAGGATTCATTACAAAGAAGTACAGCAGTTGAAGATGAAAACAAGCCAGACCTTTCAAAGTGGTATTCAGACACGAATTAAAGACTAAATGATGGTATAATAAATTCATAAAGAGTAGTTTATAAACGTCTTCATGGTCATGACCTTGGTTAGGTAACATAAATCACAGTCAGTCTTGACTGGAACCAAATTAGAAAAAAGCCTAGCTTCCTGAGGGTTGGCAATGGATTAGCTTGATGTATGTAATTATTTTGATACATCAACAAAGAGTTCCCCAAATATTATAGCCTCAGATGACATCTGTGCTACAGGCATTAGTGCCACAGATAATCTCTGTGACTGAGAGAAATAAGTCAAAAGGCATACATTTAACCCTGCTCATATTTACTACTTTCTTTAATACTGTGTACTGTTATAGTTTATTTTCATAGCAAAAGTGAATATAAATTAACCATTTGTCCTTTTCTTCTTTTCTTTTTGGAGCTACTGCGGTAACCAAATTGCGGTTCAGATAGGGTATCTGTGATATGAGTACCCCCTTAGATTGATTATTTTCCCCCCTAAAGAGGAAAATAAGGTATTATGGAAATAAGCAGTTTTACCACTCAATGGTGGATTTCATTCATGGATACGTTTCTGTACAAAAGTAACGTAAGAAATGATAAGAATAACACATGGATATATTTTTCTGTGTCTGTGGATTTTTTTCCTCAGAGTTAATACTTTTTTAATTGCAGCTGCTCAAAAATTTTTATTGCTAAGTATACACTGTATGTTGAAAAGGAGTGGTTGCATTTTAAATCTTTTTCAGGGGCTTAATTACTTAGCTGTATTTGTAGAGAACCTGTATACCATAAAGATGCTGACACTACATGTTAAGCAGGGTGGTGGAGTGGTTTAGAACAAGGACACCCACATCAGATTGTTCTGGGTGCTAAGCCAAATGGTATATGACCTCACCTTTATGCCTTTGCTTTCTCATCAGTAAAATAGGAATAAATGAGAAAAATCTATGTAAAACATAGTTAATATTCTGTAGTACATACTCAAAGTATATTCTCTATATTCAGAGTAAATATTACATGATTAAGGTCATATTTGATGCTCAGTGCTACTTTTTAAAAATTTTATTTTTTTTAATTGACGTTTTGTTGATATACAATCTTATATTGGTTTCAAGTATACAGCACAGTGGTTCAACAGTTACCCATATTATTAAATCCTCCCCCACCCCCTGACTAGTGCAGTTACTGTCTGAGTGCTATCTTTTTATTGCTATTAAATGGATGCTATTCTAAGAGATTAGTCCCTGTCCCTCCCACTGTCTTGTATGTACAACACAATTTAGCTTGGGTATGTAGACATGCAAGTATAATGAATATCATTTCTCTCAAGAGGTCATTTGATATTCTTTTTCTTCCCTTTAAAGTTTATTTTCCAAAATAAGTATTTTTTTTGTATTTCCATTTTATTGCTGGATTCTAGTGGCATTCCTCATGTGTCTCAGTTGTTTCAAATACCAGACCTGCAGTAAATATTGTCCCCTGACATTTGCATTCATAAAAACTCTATTTTATTGTCTCCAAACAAGAGCAGTGAGATTCTATCCAAAATGATTACCAGGCAGAGCACAGTCTAAAAGCTTTCCTGAGAGCCAGGAAAGTATGGCCTGTTTGACCACACCTGGGTTTGATCTAATATGGTTCCATACGATTGACTTCTCCCATCTCAGACTTGAAATGAGAAAAAGTAGAAATGAGAAAAAATGGATGCAAGGGACACTTTTACATTTGAAAATAAGGTAAAAAAACAATTCTATTATAACACCTTATCTTTTATTTATGTTCTATGGTCCTCACTATTGCCTGAGATGTTTAGGCAGGGTAAGGAGGAGACTGAGTTTGAATTGCACAGATAGGAGGTGATGGAGCCAAGAACTAGCTCAGGGCTCTCTCACTGCTTGAATTTTTCTTTGCAAAAATCTTTGGTTTTCCTCTCTTGAAACTTTGAACTTAGAACTGTTCATGATGTTTCCATTCTCAATAGAGAGGCTTATGATCCAAAAAGTTTATCACCTTTTATATTTCCTAAGATTTCATGTTAATTGGTTATCATTTTGGTGGTAGATGATTGATATGGTTTATAGCAGTGGAGGCTTCTCTTTACAGCATTCTATTCTGTTACACTATTAGCAATTAATAGGAAAGATAATTTTAAACAATTTTACTTAAACATAATTTATACCAAAAATCTACCCACTTCAAAAGTATATTTTAATTATTTTGACTACATTTACCTAGTTGTGCCACCATCACCATAATCTAACTTTCACAGTTTATCTATTCCTACACGCAGCTTAGGCAACCACTGATCTAGTTTCTATCTCTATAGATTTGTCTTTTCTGAGTATTTCATATAAATGGAATCACAAAGAATGTGGTATTTTGTGACTGGATGCTTTCACTTAGCATAATGTTTTGGAACTTCATAGTAAAGCATATTAATATTTCACCACTTTATATTGCTGAATGGTATAATACTATATTGTGTTGACAGAGCCTTTTAAAAAGCCCATTCACAAATTTATGATATTTGGTTTCCAATTTTTTGGCTGCTATGAATGTACATGGGTAAATTTTGGTGTGGACGTGTGTTTTCATTTTTCTTGGGAGTGGCATTGCTGGGTGCACACATATACTTAACATTTTAGAAAACATAGACTATTTTGAAAAATGGCCATACAACTTACATTCCCACCAGTAATATATGAGCATTCTGTTTTTCCATATTCTTGCTAATATGTGATACTGTCTCTCTATATGTTTTTAATTTGGTATCATTATTCTACAATTACATGTGCAACATTATGGTTACTAAACTCCCCACTTCATCAAGTACCCCCCACATACTCCATTACTCTCACTGTCCCTCAGCGTAGTGAGATGCTATAGAATCACTACTTGTCTCCTCTGAGTTGTACAGCCCTCCCCGTGCCCCCCTGCTACATGATGTCTGCTAATCGTAATGCCCCTTTTTCCTCCTTATCCCTCCCTTCCTACCCACCCTCCCCAGTCCCTTTCCCTTTGGTAACTGTTAGTCAATTCTTGGGTTCTGTGAGACTGCTGCTGTTTTGTTCCTTCAGTTTTTTTCTTTGTTCTTACACTCCACATATTAGTGAAATCATTTGATATTTGTCTTTTTCCTCCTAGCTTATTTCACTGAGCATAATACCCTCTAGCTCCATCCATGTTGTTGCAAATGGTAGGATCTGTTTTCTTCTTATGGCTGAATAATATTCCATTGTGTATATGTACCACATCTTATTTGTCCATTCATCTACTGACGGACACTTAGGCTGCTTCCATTTCTTGGCTATTGTAAATAGTGCTGCAGTAAACATAGGGGTGCATCTGTCCTTTTCAAATTGGGCTGCTGCATTCTTAGGGTAAATTCCTAGGAGTGGAATTCCTGGGTCAAATGGTATTTCTAGTTTGAGTTTTTTGAGGAACCTCCATACTGCTTTCCACAATGGTTGAACTAATTTGCAGTCCCACCAGCAGTGTAGGAGGGTTCCCTTTTCTCCACATCCTCGCCAACATTTGTTGTTGTTTGTCTTTTGGATGTTGGCCATCCTCACTGGTGTGAGGTGATATCTCATTGTGGTTTTAATCTGCATTTCACTGATGATTAGCGATGTGGAGGATCTTTTCATGTACCTGTTGGCCATCTGAATTTCTTCTTTGGTGAAGTGTCTGTTCATATCCTCTGCCCATTTTTTAATTGGATTATTTGCTTTTTGTTTGTTGAGGTGCATGAGCTCTTTATATAATTTGGATGTCAAACCCTTATCGGATATGTCATTTATGAATATATTCTCCCATACTGTAGGATGTCTTTTTGTTCTACTGATGGTGTCCTTTGCTGTACAGAAGATTTCAGGTTGATATAGTCCCACTTGTTCATTTTTGCTTTTGTTTCCCTTGCCTGGGGAGATATGTTCATGAAGAAGTTGCTCATGTTTATGTCCAAGAGATTTTTGCCTATGTTTTTTTCTAAGAGTTTTATGGTTTCATGACCTACTTTCAGGTCTTTGATCCATTTTGAGTTTACTTTTGTGTATGAGGTTAAACAATAATCCAGTTAATAATCTTACATGTAGCTGCCTAGTTTTGCCAACACCAGCTGTTGAAGAGGCTGTCATTTCCCCATTGTATATCCATGGGCCCTTTATCGTATATTAATCGACTGTATATGTTTGGGTTAATGTCTGGACTCTCTGTTCTGTTCCACTGGTCTGTGGGTCTGTTTTTGTGCCAGTACCAAATTGTCTTGATTACTGTGGCTTTGTAGTAGAGCTTGAAGTCTGGGAGCATAATTCCCCCTGTTTTATTTTCCTTCTCAGGATTGCTTTGGCTATTTGGGGTCCTTTGTGGTTCCCTATGAATTTTAGAACTATTTGTTCCAGTTCATTGAAGAATGCTGTTGGTATTTTGATAGGGATTGTGTTTAATCTGTAGATTGCTTTACATAGTATAGCCATTTTAACAATATTTATTCTTCCTGGCCAAGAGCATGGGATGAATTTCCATTTCTTAGTGTCCTTTTTAATTTCTCTTAGGGGTGTCATGTAGTTTTCAGGATATAAGTCTTTACTTCCTTGGTTAGGTTTATTCCTAGGTATTTTATTCTTTTTGATTCGATTGTGAATGAAATTGTTTTTCTGATTTCTCTTTCTGTTAGCTCATTGTTAGTGTATAGGAAAGCAACAGATTTCTGTGTGTTAATTTTGTATCCTGCAACTTTGCTGAATTCAGATATTAGTTCTAGTAGTTTTGAAGTGGAGCCTTCAGGGTTTTTTATGTACAATATTATGTCATGTACAAATAGTGACAGTTTAACTTCTTTTTTACCAATCTGGAAGCCTTGAATTTCTTTGTTTTGTCTGATTGCTGTGGCTAGGACCTCCAGTACTATGTTGAATAACTGGGGAGAGTGGGCATCCCTGTCTTGTTCCTGATCTTAGATGAAAAGCTTTCAGTTTCTCGCTATTAAGTATGATGTTGGCTGTGGGTTTATCATATATAGCCTTTATTATGTTGAGGTATTTTCCCTCTATACCCATTTTGTTGAGAGTTTTTATCATGAATGGATGTTGACTTTTGTCAAATGCTTTTTCAGCATCTATGGAGATGATCATGTGGTTTTTGTTCTTCTTTTTGTTGATGTGGTGGATGATGTTGATGGATTTTCGATTGTTGTACCATCCTTGCATCCCTGGGATGAATCCCACTTGATCATGGTGTATGATCCTCTTGATGTATTTTTGAATTTGGTTTGCTAATATTTTGTTGAGTATTTTTGCATGTATGTTCATCAGGGATATTAGTCTGTAATTTTCTTTTTGTTGGGGTCTTTGCCTTTGCCTGGTTTTGGTATTAGAGTGATGCTGGCTTCATAGAATGAGTTTGGAAGTATTCCCTCCTCTTCCATTTTTGGAGCACTTTATTTAGAATGGGTATTATTTCTTCTCTATATGTCTGATAAAATTCAACGGTGAATCCATCTGGCCTGGGAGTTTTGTTCTTGGGTAGTTTTCTGATTACCGATTCAATTTCGTTGCTGGTAATTGGTCTCTTTAGGTTTCTGTTTCTTCCATGGTCAGTCCTTGAAGTTTGTATTTTTCTAAGAGGTTGTCCATTTCTTCTACGTTTTCCAGCTTGTTAGCACATAGATTTTCATAGTATTCTCTAATAATTCTTTGTATTTCTGTGGGGTCTGTTGTGATTTTTCCTTTCTCATTTCTGATTCTTTTTATGTGCGTAGATTCTCTTTTTCTCTTAATAAGTCTGTCTAGGTGTTTATCTATTTTTTTTATTTTTTCAAAGAACCACCTCTTGGATTCATTGATTTTTTTCTATTGTTTTATTCTTCTCAATTTTATTTAATTCTTCTCTAATCTTTATTATGTCCCTCCTTTTGGTGATTTTGGGCCTCATTTGTTCTTGTTTTTCCAATTTCAATAATTGTGACTTTAGACTATTCATTGGGATTGTTCTTCCTTCTTTAAATAGGCTTGGATTGCAATATACTTTCCTCTTAGAACTGCTTTTGCTGCATCCCACAGAAGTTGGGACTTTGTGCTGTTGTTGTCATTTGTCTCCATATGTTGCTTGATCTCTGTTTTAATTTGGTCATTGATCAATTGATTATTTAGGAGCATGTTGTTAAGCCTCCATGTATTTGTGAGAATTTTTGTTTTCTTTGTACAATTTATTTCTAGTTTTACACCTCTGTGATCTGAGAAATTGGTTGATAGAATTTCAATATTTTTGAATTTACTGAGGTTCTTTTTGTGGCCTAGTATGTGGTCTAGTCTGGAAAATGTTCCATGTGCACTTGAGAAGAATATGTATCCTGCTGCTTTTGGGTGTAGAGTTCTGTAGATGTCTGTTAGGTCCATCTGTTCTAGTGTGTTGTTCAGTGCCTCTGTGTCTTTACTTATTTTCTGTCTGGTTGATCTGTCCTTTGGAGTGAGTGGTGTGTTGAAGTCCCCTAAAATGAATGCATTGCTTTCTATTTCCTCCTTCAATTCTGTTAGTATTTGTTTTACATATGTCGGTGCTCTGGTGTTGGGTGCATGTATATTTGTAATGGTTATATCCTCTTGTTGGACTGACCCCTTTATCATTATGTAATATCCTTCTTTATCTCTTGCTACCCTCTTCGTTTTGGAGTCTATTTTGTCTGATACAAGTACTGAAACACCTGCTTTTTTCTCCCTGCTGTTTGCATGAAATATCTTTTTCCATCCCTTCACTTTTAGTCTGTGTATATCTTTGGGTTTGAGGTGTGTCTCTTGTAAGCAGCATGTAGATGGGTCTTGCTTTTTTATCCAATCTTTTATTCTCTGTCTTTGATTGGGGCATTCAGTCTATTTACATTTAGGGTGATTATCGATAGGTATGTTCTTATTGCCTTTGCTGGCTTTAGATTCATGGTTACCAAAGGTTCAAGGGTAGATTCTTTACTATCTAACAGTCTAACTTAACTCTCTTGTTAAGCTATTTTAAACACAGTCTGATGATTCTTTATTTCTCTCCCTTCTTATTCTTCCTCCTCCATTCTTTATATGCTGGGTGTTTTTTTCTGTACTCTTTTGCCTTTCCTTTGACTGTTTTTGTGAATAGTTGATTTTATTTTTTGCCTTTAGTTAGTATTTGGATGTTCTGTTTTCTTTGCTATGATTTTATTTTCTCTGGTGACATCTTTTTAGCCTTAGGAGTGCTCCCATCTAGAGCAATCCCTTTAATATATCTTGTAGAGGTGGTTTGTGGGAGGCAAATTCCCTCATCTTTCTCTTGTCTGGGAATTGTTTAATTTATTCGTCAAATTTAAATGATAATCGTGCTGGATACAGTATTCTTGGTTCAAGGCCCTTCTGTTTCATTGCGTTAAATATATTATGCCATTCTCTTCTGGCCTGTAAGGTTTCCGTTGAGAAGTCTGATGATAGTCTGATGGGTTTTCCTTTGTAGATGATCTTTTTTCTCTCTCTGGCTGCCTTTAATACTCTGTCCTTGTCTTTGATCTTTGCCATTTTAATTTTATATGTCTTGGTGTTGTCCTCCTTGGGTCCCTTGTGTAGGGAGATATGTGGGCTTCCATGGTCTGAGAGACTATTTCCTTTCCCAGCTTAGGGAAGTTTTCCTCAATTATATCTTTAGAGACACTCTCTAACCCTTTTTCTCCCTCTTCCTCTGGTACTCCTATAATGCGAATATTGTTCTGTTTGGATTGGTCACATAGTTCTCTTAATATTCTTTCATTCCTAGAGATCCTTTTATATCTCTCTGCCTCAGCTTCTCTGTATTCCTGTTCTCTGATTTCTATTCCATTAACAGTCCCTTGCACCTTGTCCAGTCTGCTCTTAAGCCCGTCAGTTGATTGTTTCATTTCTGTAATGTCCCTCCTTATCCCTCTCTTAGCTCTTGCATATTTCTCTGTAGGTCCATCAGCATGGTTATGACTTTTATTCTGAATTATTTTTTCAGGAATATTGTTTAAATCTATCCCACCAGGCCCTCTCTCTGCGGTTGTCTGGGTGATCTTTGACTGGACCATATTCTTCTGTCTTTTCATGGCTATAGAAGTGGTCGCAGGCAGGTACCACGTGTGTCAGCTGGGAGAACAAAGTCCCTTCCTGCTTGTTTTTCTCCGTGCCCTTCTCCACAGCCTGTGCTGGTTTCCCACACACTGGGAAGCAATCTCTGGGAATAATCCCCTGAGCTGCTGTTGTGCGGGACTGCCCTCAGGCTAGCCTATAGCAGTGCGGGGGTTGCCGGGTTTGTTCTGTGCCCCTTGGTGCCTTCTGGACCTTGCTCTGGCTTCCACAGCCCTTCCCTGTTAGCTGTGCACCCACCGTGAGGAGATTCTGTGTGGTTGCTGTAGGTGGGGCTGCTCTCCAGCTGTTCCACAGCTGTAGCGGATCCACTGGACCGTTTGTTGCACCAGTCGGGTGGAACGAATGGCAGGCTGCTTATCATGGTGAGGGGCTTTGGCGGGACTGCTTTTCCTGGCAGCCAGTTAGGGGGCCCAAAATTCCTCAAGATTCCCAGCCTGCTGGGCTGAGTGCACTGGGACGACTTTGTTCTGCTGTTGGGCTCTTGTCTCTTTAAGACTTTTAAAAAAGCACCCGCTTTTCTTTTGTCTCAGGGGAGCCGGCTGAGGGGACCCGCTCACTGTCTCCGTCTTGGGTCCTGCCCTTCCGTTTCTCTAATCTCCAGCACACCGTGTGATGTGTGTCTGTGCTCCCGGTGCAGATCACCAGGGGTGGTTATTTAGAAGTCCTGTGCTTCTACTCCTTCCCCACCCTGATTCTTTTCCTCCTGCCAGTGAGCTGGGGTTGGGGGAGTGCTCGGGTCCTGCTGGGTCACGGCTTTGTATCTTACCCACTTTGTGAGGTGCTAAGTTCTTGCAGATGTAGCTGTAGCCTGGCTGTTGTACTGTATCTTCTGGTCTCTCTTTTAGGAATAGTTGTACTTGTTGTATTTTCACAAATATATATGGTTTTGGGAGATTTCCGCCACCCTGCTCACACCACCATCTTCCCACAATCCTCCATATTGTCTATATTTTTATTAAATTCATTTTAACAGGTGTCAAATAGTATCTTACTGTGGTTTTGATTTTCATTTACTTAATGGCTAATGATGTTGTTTTTTATGGATTTATTAGCGATTTGTATATTGTCTTTGGTGAAATGTCTCTGTTCAAGTACTTTTTGCATTTTTAACTTAGAAGATTTATTGTTATTGAATTTCAAGAGTTATTTTTATGTTCTGGATATGTCTTTTGTTAGCTATGAGGTTTGTAGATATTTTTTTCCAGCCTGTGGCTTGGCTTTTCAGCTTTTAATAGTGTCTTTAACGTGCAAAAGTTTTGAAATTTGAAAATAATTTAGCAATTTTTTTCACTTATGGGGTATACTTTTGGTATCATAGCCATGAAATTGTTGCCTTATTCAAGGTCTCAAAGATTTTTCTCCTATATTTTCTTCTAAATTTTTATAGCTTTAGCTCTTGCATTTAGGTCTGAGATACATTTTGAGTTGTGTTTTTGTATGGTGTGTTTAAGGATCTAAGTTCATTTTGGAATGTGAATATTAGTTGTACCAGCATTATCTGTTGAAAAGACTGTACTTCCTTCATTGAATTCCCTTGACATCTTTGTGAAAATTATTTGACCATAAATATAAGTGTTTATTACTATACTTTGAGCTCTGTTACATTGATCTATATGTCTACCATTATTCTAACTACACTGTCTTGATAACAATATCTTATCTTGTTAACTTTATAATAAGGTTTAAAATTGGGAAGTGAAAGTCTTTCAATTTTGTTCTTTTTAAAAATTGCTTTTATTTTTCTGAGTCTTTGGCATTTCCATTCCCGTTTTAGAATCAGTATGTCAATTTCTGTGTAAAAGCCTGCTGGAATTTTGATAGGGATCATGCCAAATATATAAATAAATGTAGAATTAATTGTCATCTTAATAATATTTACTCTTTCCATCCATGAACATGGAATGTTTCACCTTTCTTCTGTTTCCCCTAGTAATATTCTGTAATTTTCACTGTACATGTCTTGCATGTATTTTTATTCATGAGTATTTTATCCATTTTGAATGGAGTTTTCTTAATTTTAAAATTGCTCACTGGTAGTGAGCAATACAAAGAAATACAATTTTTTAAATATAGATCTTATATCTCGCCATGATTGGCAAGATACAACTTATTATACAACTTAGTATTCAGTGATTAAGCTACCTCCTGATTTAAAATTGATGATGCTAGGAGCTAATTAGCATTTTCTAGACTTTCTGGATGTTAGCATAGGAGTAAAATTACTTGCAGTACTTTGTGTCTAACAGACGCTGGTAGTGTGTTAAAACTCACTTAGGATATAATAATGGGGAACTGAGCCTTTTAATGATTACTGTTACCACTCATGTCCAAAAAGCCTCTCTTAGCACCATATCATGGCAAAGTCTCTTTTCCAGCAAACAAATCAATAGAGCAAATATCCTTTAAAGTACCAATGAACCATGTTAAGAAAAATACCCTTAGTTAAATGGATAGACCCCTAAGGCACAGCAGAGCCTAGCCAGTATCTTTGAGTTTATACTACTGAGAGTATTTGGTTTAAATGGGAAAGAGGTATTGTTTTTCTGTTTCACAGAACTCTGTTTAAAGATCAGTCCTGCAATCTCTGTCTAGTGTTGTATAAGTCTAGCCTGTTGGGAGTTAACTGCCTTGTTTTTGCTCATATATATATATATATGTGTGTGTGTGTGTGTGTGTGTGTGTGTGTGTGTGTGTGTATAGTATTATTATATGATTCAATTAACCATTATCTCTCATTCAACTGTATGGTACAAAGATGTTTATTACATTCTTATATGTGTTTTAAAACTGTATTTTGACACTGTAACTTTTCTTCTGGGAGCACATGTCCAATTTTATGAGATAAGTCAATTGGATAGTGTATTGCAATGAACATAAATTGGTTTTGTACAAGAACATGCCTACGGTTTCCAGTGAAGCACAGCTATATTTAGTGTCCTGAAATAGTAAGAAATTAAAAAAGTTCAAAAAGGAACTACTACCTGAAAACCTTGTTCATTGCATTTCAGTGGGTTTCAGTTACAGTTGTAAGGATTGGAGGTGGGGGGAATTTGAGGATTATTAATAACTAGACATTCATGTGTTTGATACTTACCAGTATTTATGTTGTGTTCAGAGAATCTGATGGATTCTGATATTCATACCCAGAATATTACATGTTGAGTTTTATAAATTGATGTTAAGATTCAGTTGAACTATTCATTGAACAATGTAAATAGAGTATGATTCTGTAGTTGTTAACATGTTGATGATATGTTGGTGGATACTTAGCTGGCAGCTTTGGTAGGGCAGCCTCCTGGACACGGCATGCCTTGTACGGCTAGTCATGAAAAATCACTTTTCAAATTACATCTGAATGAAACCTTTCCTGATCTGAACACTAAGCTCTACTCCCTGTGCGATTAGTGGTTTCATTTCTTTCTCAGCAGTTGGGTAATGATTATGGCTCCAGATGCAGTGAGAGTGATAAAGAGATTGATTAATTTCACTTGAAAGGGCGTATGTTCAAAGAGAACCCAATCGGAACGCGGTGAATGAAGATCTGACATCTCTGCAGCTGCAAGTTGTACCCTTACTTGGTGTCCCACTGATACTGAGAGTATGATCACCAACCCAATGTCACTTATCCACTTGGTCCGTAAAATACTGTTGTTTTTTTTTTGCATAATCTACTGTACAGGTGAGTGTCTCTGTTCTTGGTGCCTCTCTCTGTCTTTGTAATAAGCTGTTTGTGACAGTTAAAAAGATTTCTTTGGCTCCTTACCCTGGAGCTGCCTTTGAGTTGTGTGTTGTTATTGCTCAATAGAACCAAGGTTGCCTCTGAACCACGGCTTAATTCGGAATTACCACACAAATACATGCAGCATACACCCACACTGCACAACAAAATCTTTCTGTATTTTAATGTGGAAAACATTTTCAATATTATAGTAATGTGACCACAGAGAGAAGCCTCTGTTAAATTTTATAAAAAACAAAAAAGGTCTCTTTACCTGTTTTATCAGCTTACATTTATTTGGTACTTTGTATTGCCAAGGAACACGTGTTATCATAAATACATTATTTATATACCCTCTTTCATTTTCATGCATTCTGTAACTTTTAAAATACAAATTTTATGACAATTTAAAAGTGATTCAAAACTTACTTTTTAAGAGAAAAATATTAACATCTGTCAAAAATGGTGGGCTGAAGTTTTGATGAGAGAAAGATAAGTATGCACAGCTGTGATCTTAGCATGGCACTTGAGCTTAGTAAGGTTTCTTTCTGAGTCTTTGGATGAGTGGGTGTGTATCCCTGAATAAACAAAATACATGCATCCTCCTTTGGGAAAGTGTCTCTTACATACAAAGAGTGTCTCCTACATTTCTATCCTAAGGCATGTGGTGAGAAGATAATATAAATTCATGATACTTAGACAAAAATTTATAAGAAATTTTACTCAGTGCTTTTGTAAATCAGGTGAGTGGTCTCATAATCCTTGGATCTTCTGATTGTTTTAACAGAGAAGAGAAGTTTTGATCTGAAATGTCTTAGGTTCTTTTTCCTATCTTTATGCTTGGATGTTAAGATTCTACATCTGCAACAAATAGTTCTTGGGCATTACTCTATGCCAGGTGCTGTGCTGTGAGACTTACAAAGCAGATAAAACATAGCTCTTGTCTCCAAGTGGGTGGGCTGCTATTTACTGATCTCAACGTGGAACACATGGATATGGCCCTTGTAGACCCATTCTGTAAGAACACCAAGACTTCCCTCTAAGCTGCATTGATTTAAAAATTTGGCCATTTTTAATTAAAAAATCCTTCTCTCAGTGCTTCTCAAATTTTTTTTAACTCTAAAATATTATGTAAGAAAGCACAAGCACTTCCTAATTGTTAAATTCTGAAGTAAACAAGAAGGTCATTAAAGGATAGTATCTTGATGACTGAAAAGGGGATGTTTGAGGAGAATTTCATGGATATTTAAACGTTCCTCAGAGCTTTGGTTAAATTTTTAAAGATTATTGGAGAAGTAACTTGAACTCTTTAATTAGTCCTTTCAATATTTTAAAGACATTTCCATTAGGGTAAACTTTGACAAAGAGAGATTCCCCCTCAGAGTTTTATTAATATGCTTAAGAATGAAACTCTGTGTTCTCATCAGGATTTCTACAAAGATAGTTTCTTAAAAGTTTTGTTTTGAAAAGCATTTTGTATTCAATATTAAAGCCAGGGATGCATTAAAAGGTAGGCTTGCCATCTCTTATTCCATCTTTGTTAGACTGCCTGATTCGTTTGCCTTGATTGGTTTTGAAACAGATGAGCCAGCTTTCAGAGCAGGAGGATGATTTAATTATTACAGAACCCAAAGCCCAAAATCAGATTTGAAGGTATGTTGAGTGTTCAGGATGAATTAGTGAGCAGATGTAGTGCATATGCCACGGATACCAAGCCTACGCCGACCTAAAAGTTCAGTGCACTTCCCTTTAGGTCTTCAGTTCTTAATGTCAAAGGGTTGGGTTTGGTGGCGCCTCTTAATCTGAGATGAGTTCTCTTAAGTCACATAATGGAGATTCTAGAACAGCTCATGAATCTAGCTTTTAGAAAATGGACGAGAAGACAAAAGCAGAAGATGCTGCTCTGTTGGCTGATTAGGGACTGCATTTCAGGGTGACTAAGTCAGTGGTCAGAACGCTGCTGTCAGTACTGACACCAGAGATCAGTTAAAGTGTAATCTATTGTTCAATAGTTTTGAACTATGATTGTTTGGGTCATTATGAAATATGTATTTGAACTGTTGTTTTGAAAGAATTTTAGAGCCGGAAGGGACCTTGACATCACCAGACCTGGCCACCTCATGAACACGTGAGCCTGCGGAGGGCCGGAAAGACAGCTCGGAGCAGCGCTGGAAGGCCTGGGACCCCGGGGTTCTGAGTCCCCATTTCATGGGCAGTTCACAGTTCCCTTTCCTGTATCGTGTGGGCCAATGATAGAAGGGGCCAGAGCCAGACTGTGAGGGGGTTGGATGGCGGCTCTCAGTGTACTCATGCCGCTTCGTGTAGGAGGAGGCCAAAAAATGGGTTAAAATCAGTTAATTCAAATGAGAGTTCTCAGGAGAAAGAATAGATGAGAAATCACAGCAGAGATGTCCAGAATGACTTGCCAGAGGGCAGAATTTCTCTCCCATCATTGGACAGAGGAGAAGGGGACCACCATCAGCAGCTTTAGAGTCTGGTGAAAGAAAGTGACCACCAAATATTTAAAAGGAAGAAAATTGTATTTTAAACTCAATATAAAAAATTCCCAACATTACGGTTTAGCCCGGCATAGAGGCATTTGGGTGCACGATGAAGCTGGTTCCTGTCTGAGCTTTGTTTTTGCCTGTGTGTGAATTTGGGCCCCTGTGCATTTCTTCCATGCCTCACTATTCTATTTAGCTCTGTGTTCCTTCCCATGTTCACTTAGTAAACACTTATGCAGTGTTTATTACAGACAGACCTTCCATATTCTGTAAAATAGGTGTTGATACCTACCCCAGAAGGATTTTTAAAAAGTCTCAGCCCCCAGAGGTGTCTCCTTGTGAATTTATTTCAGCGAAGTCAGAGAATAATTTCTGGAAGTTTAAAGCCGAAGATCAAAAAGTAGCCCTAGTTGTGTCCCCACATGTTCCCAAGAGAGGGGAGAGGGTAAGAACAGGCACGTATTTATTTATGGGATAGAAAGCACAGTTCACCCTCCCCCAGTTCAATACTTCTGGGTGAGGGATGAGTGTTAGGCCCTCCCGGCAAAGGCAAGGAGGGGTGGGAGTGACGGCACTGACCGGCAGCACATGCTCCCGGGCAGTGGTGGGGAGGTGTCCGAGGGAACGAGCAGTCAGGATGCTTGAGTTAGAGGCAGTCACAGAGAGGTTGAGACAGTGGTCAAACTCACAGGGTCAGAGGTAGTGGGCAGTGGTGGGGGTTCCCCGTCACTCTGGCTCCTGGAAGAGTTCGCATTATTCAGAGTCCTTCCAGGGCCGGCTCCAGATGAGATGGGGTATGCTCCGGTGCGGCTGCCGAAGGGCTCCCCTTCCTCTCGTGCTGATCTGTGATGGGCTGTGTAGAGGGCCGCATGCTCGCTGGGCACCTGGCTGAGGCTTCCCGCTGTGAGGCAGGGGCCATCTTTGACCTGGTAGGGCACTCAGGTGGGGCAGCTGTGAGCTGTGCTGAGGTGGCACATCTCAGGGAGGAGCCGCGAGTGGTCTGGAGCCCCCAGGAGGCTTTAGTGAGTGGCCTGGGATCTCACTGGGAGGTAATTCTGGAACAAATGAATTAATCTGGACAAAAACGTTAGAGAAAGATGAGAGTTAAAAAGAAAAAAAAAATCTTTCAGCAAATGCATGTTCCATTTGATGTGATTTTCTGTCTTCAGTGTTTGGATCTCCTTTATCGTAGCTGGTCTAGGGATTCCTCAGACTTAGGCAGGGTCGAAGCTGGTACTGCATCCCGTTTTTCAAATGAGGAAATCGAATCTGCGGAGGGGGCACTTTAATTCATTTAATGCCTAAATAATTAAAACTGTTGTTAGGTTAATAATTTTAACACCCAGAAATAATTGAGAATTTCATGGGCTGTTTTGCAATTTACTACAGTGGTGAAAAATCTCCTTAAATTCTATGAATTTTTATCTTGTTTTAAGAGAAGCTGAAGTTAAAATGATGGTCTTAAATACTGAAAAATTATTTTTGTCCCGTTCTTTTGAAAAGACAACTGCTGTGTTTCATGGGCCTACACAGATTTCCGTTTAGAGATTTGTGTTTTTCCCACTCGAGCTGAAAAATAAATATCAGTGACATTAAGTGGGAGGACGTCTCATTTGGTGCAGTATTGTGGGTGAAAGGGATGACACTAATAGTAGAGAGGATTTGACATGGGCGGCTAGATCAGGAGGAGAAATATGTATCTGAGATTTTTGTATGAAAATTTTTTCTTTTTTTTTGTCTGAAAATTTAGTGTCTTAAAATTCTCAAAATGGAGTGATCAGTTTTCATTTAATCTTTTCAGGGGACTTGACAGCTTTGTTTTAAAAAGCTTCAGGTTTTTTAATAGTTTTAATTTTTTGTGTAGAAACGTTGAGTACAGCTGCCAAAAGTTGCTTCTTAGGCTCCTTAAGAAATCTCTAGAGCTACATAAGATACTGTGTCATGCACAAAATTAGTAGCCTGTAAGAAACATCTCAGTAATAAATCACACAGAGTGTGTTAGAAATAATAGCAACAATAATAATACTTATGTTGATTAAGCAGTTATTAGATCCCTAATTGCTTTTTCATGCCTTATTTCACTGAATTCTCACAAAAATCCTATGAGATTATTATCCCCGTATTACATCTGAGGAAAGTGAGTCATGCACCGAGGTGAGTAACAGAGTTGGAATTTGAACAAGAATACTCTTGAAACTGAAGGAACAAAACAGCAGCAGACTCAGACTTCAAGAAGGGACTAATGGTTACCAAAGTGGAGGGGTGGGGGAGGGTGGGTGAGGAGGGAGGGAGAAGGGGATTGAGGGGTATTAGGATTGGCACACATGGTGTGAGGGGGATCATGGGGAAGACAGTGTAACACAGAGAAAACAAGGAGTGACTCTGTGGCATCTTACTACACTGATGCACAGTGACTGCAATGGGGTATGGGTGGGGACTTGATAATATGGGTGAATGTAGTAACCACAGTGTTTTTCATGTTAAACCTTCATTAGAGTGTATATTAATGATACCTTAATAAAAAAATACTCTTGATAATAGAAATGTGTTCTTAAACAATATCTTTTGAAAATGGAACCCTGACACTCCAGGTGGGAGTCTATTGTGAGCCCTGGAGTCTCATTTGGAGAAGACAGCCTTCCCTGGGAGCCCTGTCTATCCATTTTCCACCCAGGGGATAGTCTGCACATGCATACTCATAATAATACATGCTTATTAAAGGACAAATAAGGGAGAAAATGGTTTTGAATGAGAGACTTTACTCCTTAGTTAATTGTGTTGACTACATCAACTAGCTGCAAAGACTGAGTGAAATTAGAATTTTCTGTATGGGGAAGAAGTAGGACACTTTGAGGCTTGCATAGTGAGGATTATGTTTTTTGAATATGTAAAAATAGAACATCCCATAACAAACTTGTGAGAACAATGGAGCAGATTAATTAAAAGTGGGGCTGCCCTAGGAATTGTACCTAAACAAACAGCCCCTTTCAGCTCCTTGCCCCATAGGGAAGGACAGGGATGAGCCATGCATTTCTAGATGCCTGCAAGATGGCAAGGTGGAAGAGGGGCTGTGAAATGAGGGGTGGAGAATGAGGAGGACAGAGGGAAGGATAGCAAAAGAACTTTTCTTATTTTGTTTGTCACTGGTGATGACTGGTGCGCCACTGCATGCACTCCTAGACTAAAAACACGTTGAGAGCGAGACCATTTCTTACTCATCTTTGTATCCTGCACAGTTTTGATTCCAGAGTCTTGCTCAGTTATGAGCTCAATAGCTGTGAACAGAAGAATGAATGCATGACAAAATACACATGTGACTTCAGAAAATCCAGTTTGAGCTTCTGTTTATCTGAGAAACCCTGAATAGTAATCAGAGTGTGTCTACTAGGTAGTCCAAAATTGTATTGGAAGTAAAGGGAAAATGCGGTTGGCATTGTTAATCGAGGGCTTGTACACATGCCCTAGCAGTGTTCAAAATGAATCAACCAGTAGCATCTACGTGATTCTTTGATATTCATGATATGGCTAAACTGCTTCAGTCCTTTTCTGTTGTTATTGTTTTGTTCATTTTTCTACATGATTTCCTTGAAGGTAGACACAAACTACTAGCATAATGGAATGGCTTGCTGAGAATAGAATAGCGTAGGAAAGTGTGTTGTTGGCAGGCAAAAAAGACAGTTATGTCTTAGGTGTACACTGATTTCAGGGGCTCCTCTGCAGGCTGTGAAGAGGTATCTCCCTTGGTTTGAGCTATGTTCAAGGGCAGGGCCTAGGTTTCCAGACTCTCGGAACACATTCTGGGGAAAGAGGAGTTGAATAGTGAGTCATCAGTATATGGAGAAACTCTGCCAGGAGGGAGTCCGCAGCCTGAACTGCAAGCATCTAGAACTGAATGTAGACTATGCACAGTGCTAAACAAGAGGTGCAGAGCAGGGGAGTGGCCAAGGAGAATGAAGAGAGAGTTCAGAGGACAGGCCCATGTGCAGAAGGTTCTGGAACTAGTCCTGTCCATGGTAGTGTTATTCTTGAGTGTGGTGTGTGTTCAAGATAGAGGGATAAGAGGCTATGTTCTGAGAGGGACCTAGTCATCTCCATGTGGAGTTTTATGGTACCAATATGTATTTGAAAATCTAAAGTAAATACATTGGACCTCAAGAACGTTTTCTTACTTTAAAAATGTCTTGTTTTCTAACACGTACATGGGTTTTTGTGGTTATTGATGTTATACAGACATAGCTTAATTAGTCCAACAATTCATAGTCCTGCATGTTATGAATGAATGTTAGGAAAATGTTATTGTTTATATATGGAGTAGAATCAAAGTGCTTTACATACTTGAACTATTCATAGGGTTACGAATGTGGGTTCTGGAAACCCACCAACGTGGGTTTGAATGCTGACTCTGCCATTTAGTAATTACATAATTTGGGCAAACTTCTTAAATTCTCTATGCTTTACTTTTTGTATATATACACTTTGGGCTCTATGGTGACTGAATTGTAGGATCAAATGAGCTAATACTTAGATCATGCTTTGTTCCATAACAAGTATATAATAAGGGAAGATACTAAAAGAACTTAGGGAGATATTAATTTTGGTCAGCAAAGTCAATGTTAAGGCCACCTTTTGGTGAAGGCACATATTGCTCTTTCTTCTAAGGGCAGGCAAATTTATGTTTTGCTCATGAAAATCTTTCATGTTTATGCCTACTGAGAGCATTTAGGGTGATTATTATGTTGATATGACCCATATTTACATTCAAGTTGCTCTTTAAACACCATTCATTAATAATTCTTTGATCATCTTTGTGTTTAACAAAATTGATAAAATTGCTTTCACTGTTTCTTTCTAATAAAAACCTTTTGGCATTCCTCTGGAGATTTTATTGATAAACTCTCCCTTAAGCATACATCCAAATTAAATGTGAGAACCTGCAGCTAAAAGAAATTGCTTCAAGGCAATGATTCACTAGGATAAAAAATCAATATCAGTTTCATTAAGGAAGGAAAGATAGTTTAGACATACTCCTACTTCGCTTTCTTCTTACTGAAAGAAAAGGAACAATTGTTGAAGATGTCCTTCCGTTTAGATATAATGCTCATATCTTAGTAACATGGCTGCTGTATAGTAAGATTGTACACGTCCCTTTATCTGTTGTATTTCTTGAATAGAGCTGGTCTTTAATTTTGACTAATTGACAGTCATTTAAAGCATTGTTTCTTCAATAATGCATGCCATGCTGAGCCTACTATGAGAGAACTTAGCAACCACCAAATCCTACTTATATATTTGAATTGGTTCAATTCCAAATTTCTAAGTATATGGTTAATTCCTTCTTCCTTCCAATCCACTGCTTTGTTGATAGCTAGATAGGGACATGAGCAAATAGATAAAAGGACATGGATGGATGGTGGGTAGACAGATGGACGGTGGGAGGCAAGAATGGAGGGAAGGAAGCAGAAAGGAAAGCAGGGATTTGAATTTAGCATAGTGGTGTGTGTGCTTCTAAAATTGTTTCCCAGCTGTATGACCCTGGGCAGTTTACTCAAGCTCTCTCTGCTTCCGTTTTATCATCTATGAAAAGCTCGTATTAATAGTTACTACCTCACAGAATTGTGAGGATGAAAATGAGTTAAAGGAAGTGTTGCCATCAGTGTCTATCATATCCTAGGCAGTATATTACTGTATAATTTTAGGCGATATTATTAGTAACATCATTGAAAAAAGATAAAGACAAAGTAAATACAATGAAAATTTTAAGATGCCATTTATACTAGAGCAATACAAGGTAAAAATAATTGCATTTTAGCTAGAAGGAGCACAGATATGGCTTCTGGGTTATCTTCGATGGGAATTGGACTGTTTGGGCAATTAAATGCCCTAAATAGAAGATAGTTTTATCTGTAGAGTGGGATCTTAGGTGGAATGGAACCACATCCATGCAGCAGAGTGAGGTCCCAGTCTTTTTCAAAACATTTCAGTATTGAGGAAATTTTTGTGTGGACCACACTGTGCTCTGAACTAAGTTAAGGGACTTAGAAAAGTATTTTCCAAATCATCGTGAACTGGTTAGTTTTTTTATAGTGTAGAAATAATCAAGGTACTTAGCTCAGAGATAAAGAACTTCATCATAAATTGTTGTATGTCTTATATCAGGTGTGACTGTGGCAACAGGGTATTGTTTCTCCTGTGACAGCAGCAGGCAACATGAGCATTGAAGAGTTTCTGAGTGACTTGTTATAAGACGCCATGTCACACTCAAAAATTTAACTAGCCCAACCATTCTTTACTTATCACACTTCTCTCAGGACCTGAGAGATTAACTCAGTAATAACTAAGCATAATTGTGAACATTTACTACTTTTTCTTAACAGCCATTGTTCCAATTGCTGTGCATGGATTTTTATATTCTTTTGCGTCACATGGATTGTTAGGAGGTTGGTGCTATTAGTATTTCAGTTTTGTAGATATGGCAGCTGAAGCACAGAGAGGTTAAGTACCCAGCCCAAGGTCACACAGCAAGTCAGTGGCAGAGCCAAGATACAAACCCATTCTAATGCCAGAAGCTAGGTTCTAAATGAATGCCTTATGTAGCTAGTGCTTAATATTTGTAAATGGTTATAATAATATCTAGTAGTAAAGAGCAAAAAAAAAATTTCTGCTCAATTTGATGCTTTGTTCCCAGGTTTGTGGCTTTGTGTCAAGTGTGTGCACCTGAAGGACATTTTTAAATGATTGCAGAAATAACCAACCATCTCTTTCCTTCAGGTATGAAAGGATATAAAGAGCCATTCCTACTTTGCGCTAACAATAGTTTAATTGCTCTTTTCGGTCTAGACTTGGCTGGAGGGAAGAAAGAGATGCCAGGCTTTTTGTTTTGTTTTGTTTTCAACCCATTTCCAGCTACCCTAAAGAAAGCACTGGAATTCCAAGCTGCTTGTTAGATGTGAGATTGTTTTGATTCTCTGTGGCCTGTAGGGAATTGGATGGGAAGAACATGTGCTCACCTCTGTCCATGATGGACAAGAATGTTCAGGTCTATTGGTTCATACTGAACTTTGTGGCCTTGAAAGGGCTTGGTGGTTGCACACAGCAGGTGTGGTAGGAGAGGTGCTGTTTATGGAGGGCCTACTGCCAACTAGACCAGTAAGAATGCATCTACTCATTTCCTTCCAATAATGATGCAAAGACAGCATGGTTTTCCCTGTGTTACAAATGAGAAGACCCGGGCAGAAAGAAGTTCAGAAATTTGCTCAGTCACACCACTCATGAGTGTCAGAGCTTACTTTTGAACTTGTTTCTCTGGGACTCGTGCCCACATTCCACCATGGCATATTGCCTTTTATTATAGTCCAAATATGTGATCTAGAAGATGCTTTGTCCCCATTGCTTCTTGCCAGGCATGAAGTGCAGCTCCACCTGGTGTGGTTTCTCTGGAGTTTCTTGCCTCCCCTTGGCTCCTTTTTCAAGATAGTTCAGCCATAGGGACACTGCTTGGCCACTCCATCTGGCTTTGCTCCCTAAGTAGGGATGGCGGAGGTGACTAGCACTTAGTACTTTATGGTGGAAAAGGACCTAAGTCCTGCTGCTGGTTGTCATGAATCAGTGACTTCATTCTTTACTCATGACCTTGTACTTCTTCATCTATAAGGTGGATAATTAGAGTTAACCAGCCCATGTTCCAGACAGTATTATTATGAGGCTCTGTAAGTGTGTAGAAATACCTAGAAAAATAGTGTCCACACTGACACTGGTTTTCATCAGTCTCATGTAGGAGACAATTTGGATAATCAATTACTTTCATGAGGACCATTATGACTGTGGTGTGATTTTTACAAATGATAAAATTTTCCTATTTCAACCCATGGAGAACAAGGTTTGAAATTACATGAAATCTTCACTTTGGCGTAGGGGTACTACCATTCCTCACTTTGTTCCTGTTCTTCTTGTTCTTGTGAGTAAATGGCAGTACATTCTCACTGTCACAGTGTTTGTAGATAATACTTAGCTTAGTGAAATAGCCTACTTTATTGGGTGCTTTCAGTGGGAATGGGTGAGGCTGATTGCTGCATGGTTTTGTCTATGGACTCCCAAAGCCAGATCTTGTCTAATTGAGTCAGTGAGTCAGCTTACGTTTATTGAGCTCTCAGCTGGAGATGGGGTGGAACTAGGCATTTTAACCAGGATTGAGCATCTGCTCAGTGCTTAAGTAGCACAAGTCTCCAGACTCTCTCTGGCTAGCCTAATGGACTCTGCACTGCATCTCTGCTATTGAACAGCGATTAGTATACAGATTGGGACATATTTGGTTTCAGTTCAGTCTGTTCCCACAGATGAGGCCCGAGTATGATCACATCATATAAATTATTTAAGGTACAGCGTCTATGTAATCTGAGCCATAAGTAAAAGTTGGCCCACCATCTGTTATGTCACCTGGGAGTACTCTTTATTTTCCAAAGGGAATAGTCCATCTTGTGAACTGACATCATTAGAGTTGTAAAGATTCAAATGCACCTTGAGTGATTTCTTTACTTTGGTATAAAGTCTCAAGTACAGTATCCAAAAGCTTAACACCCTTTAACTGAAATATAATGGCTTAGGGTGAGATGGAAGAAATTTCTAGAACACTAATTGCAGTTCCAAAACAGTGTTACCAGTTGTAGTCTGAAGAAATTTGAGTCTGTAAGCTCCATTTTCAATGATTCGGAAAAGTTCCAATTTTAACTTTTGTCATTTGTGCATTTGGTTTGATTTAGTCATGGATTTCCTGGAAGGCAAATAGACTATAAAGGTTGTTCTTGTACAGTCTCTTTAGTTTCGATGTGAGGAAATCTGGGTCTAGAAACAAAGCTGACTTGTTGAAGGTCATATAGTTAGAACCAGAATCCAAGTCGCCTGATTTCTGGAAGAATCTTTTTGTTGTATCATCTCTCACCCACATGATCCTATTTTAGTAAAGGATCAAAGCCTGGGTCTCTTTCATGTTCATTTCCCCACTCTGGTTTCAGTGAGTTGGAAACAGAAAAGGAAAGGGGAACTAAATCTATCTCCCCTTAACTCTTGTTGGATCACCTTGCCAAATACAATTGCTATGTTCTAGCTATTCTTGGGCCTGTCCTGACTTTTTCCTGAATGCATGTAATGAGGACATCAGTGGAGGCTGTGGCAAGTGACAGCATCCCTGAAGTTAAAGGTCTGATAGTTACAGACTCACTGCTAAAGGGTTCATAACTCACATTCCTTGGAGGGAAGGGTAAACAAAAGAAAGTGTCCAGAGGTTTCTTCTCCTCTTGTGATAGGGATTCTGATTTGGAGCTGCTGGGAGCACACTGGAAACCTGGCCTCTTTTGTGATTTCCCAAAAGTGCAACTTTAAATTAGCTGCCCCCTTTAAAAGAAGTATCTAGATTCAGACTAATGGAGTTTAAAGGGATGTTAGTTTCTTTAGTTTGATATCTCTCCTCTCTCACTATACACCATTCTGGTCTTCAGACCTGAAGAATAAAGCAGACAAGTCCTTTTAACACTGGACACCCTGGGACATGAATACTGAGTGTGGTCATGATGGGGCATTCTCTTTGTAGAGGCGTTTATATCGCAGATCTTATTATGCGACCAATTTAGAACTCCTTTTAAAAGTGGCTTTAATACTAGTCCTTTTAAGTAGTGCTTCCCAAGCCCAAAAGCAAAATAATTTCCCAAATTATAAATTCCTTAAAAATGCATGCAGTTTAGGACAGCGGCAGTAAATAATTGGCAATTCAATAGCATTAGACCTTTTTACTCTCTTGAAACTCTTGACTAAAGATGGCACTCCCATAAAATAACCACAGAAGAAATAGTTGCTTAAAACAGTAATACCGTGGAGTACATTTTTTCTTCTGCAAAAATATATTCTTTGGTTATTTCTTAGTAATGAGGACTAGCCTCTGGCAAAAATGAAGGAGGCCGTTTGCCGTGCAGGACTCACTAGCCTTTCTTGTCCACACTTCTAACCCTGCAGGGTCTGCTTTTTAGGAGACTGGTTAACTTCATTCTGATGACCCAGATCAAATTATGATAATATCTGTTTATAATATTGATTGCATCCCATAAGAATGCTGACTGTCTGTAACTGGGGAGAGAAAATCCTGGGACAAAATACCTAGCTGAAACCGAAATCAGTCAAAGGGAAAAATAGAGTTTAAAACCCGTTTATTGCTTACAAAAAGCCTTTGGGCGTCTATCTCTCCTGCTGCGGCAGAAACAAGGGAATCCTTCCTCCAGCCTCTCAGGTTCAGATAAGCCCTTCTTGCCCAGGTAATTACCCATTGATATGCAGATGGCTACCTCTCTCCACCCCTTGGAAATGCCTGTTGATAAGGAGATGCACTAAAGCCAACCAAGAGATTCTGGAAATATTGCAGTTTACCCACAGGCCACCTCTCCAGAAGTCTCGCCTTACAATCTACTCTTTCCCTATCTTCCGAAGTGGTCCCTGAGTGAGAAAACTGGAGCATTGTGACCAGACTAATGACATACAGTAGCAACAGTAATAAAATCACGATAATCCTCAAGCTGGAGGATTCAGCTAGGTTCAAAGTTCTATGCAGATTAAGTCCATAGCTCGTCCATTCCATAGGCAGGCAGTAACTGAAGAGGTAGAGGGTTCAGGGCAATCATCACACGGCAGGTGCAGCCAGGGGGCGCATCCAGGCCACAAGGACTGTTGAAGAAAATAACCTTAAGGGCGATAAGATACATGTTTTAATGACACCAGCATAGGCAGATTTTGTCCATCCGGTAGGATACATGCAAGAGAGTAGCAGTGGCAGGAATGGTATCTTGTCCTGGTCTAATATACCAGACTTTTACCCCCTTCCCTGTGGGAGTTACGGATGGCTCAATATATAGGGCTACAGGAGGTATGTGCACTGGCCATAAAGATAAAACAAAACTTCCCCATAAGATGCTTTCACCTCCTGGACGTTTTGGGTACACTACCATGATCTTTGGAGGCCACTCTGCTGTTAGCTGTTACTCCAGGAACACACATGAGGCCAGCTTCCAGGCCTTTTCCCCAAGGTGGCAGAAGGGCCAGCCATCACTGGTCCATGTGTCGAAATGTCCAGGGCCACATCCATTCAACAGTGTCTCTAGGGTTTAATGCAGTAAGGGCTGGCAGCAGGATGTCGCTATGCTGGCCATATCCTGGCTTCAGTAACTCCTCTTTGGTTTGCACGTACAGTTGTGTAGGAGAGGCAGCAGTGTGTGTTAGCATATACTCAGGGCTCAAGGCTCCTTTTCGGGGTTTCTCATTCAAACACCGTAGTACTGTCCATAAGCGAACTGACCAGCCCCGTAGACTATTGGTGTCCAACTTTGGGCCAGATTTCAACAAACTGTTGTACATCTCTATCATGTCTGCCCTGGTAGGGTTATATGGTACATGAAACTTCCACTTTATTCGTAATTGCTGCACCCATTCTTGTAATGCATGTCCAGTAAAGTGTATGCCTTGATGGATCACAGTCACCTGCGGCTGGCCATTGGCTCTAAAGAGAGGTTCTAGGTCCCTCTTGGTGGTTTGCTGATCTGCATGATGTGCAGGAAAAGCAACCAATAGTCCAGTAGCCATGTCCACACAAGTCCAGTAGCTGTGTCCACACAAGTCATCGATACTGATATCCTTCTGATATGGGGAGAGGCCCAATATAGTCTGTCTGTCACCTGACAAGGAGTACGGCCCCTTTATTATTGTCCCATGTTGTTGTGGGACTCGGTGTAAGTCCCACTTAGAGCACACAAGGCTCTCCTTCCAGGCTCTGCTGACTTCTTCAAAGGTCAATGGCAAGCCGCACCAATGGGCTACAGCCCACATTGTCTTGCCCCACATACAACAAATGCTGATGGAACCATTGGGCCACATCAGAGGCAGGCTTTCCTTCTAGCTAGCACACCTGGGCCAATGTGTCTGCTTCATCATTCCCTGGGGATGCCAAAGGCAAATGGCCAGCCACATGATATATGGTAACAGTCTGACCAGAGGCCCATAGGTCTTGCCACAACTCTTGCCCCCAAAGGGGCTGGTGACCAACCATCCAGTTGGCATTGTACCATGTTGGTAGCCATAGGGTCAAGCCTCAAAAGACGGCCCAGCTGTCAGTGCAGACAGCTATGGGGTGATCATGAGCCATACTGTCTGCAACTCAGCTCATTGGCTGCTCCTCCCCTCTCCATCTTTTATATGGTCTCAGTCTTAGGATGGAAAGCCACAGCCCTCCACTTCAGGGTCTACCCACCATTGGAGCCATCTGTATACCAAGCATTTTCAGGTACAGGGGCTTTTCCCTCCTGATAAGGACTATCAGCTGCCAATGGCTCAAAAGCAAGTTCTTCCTGCTTTCCATTTGAATAGATCCCTGGCTCCAATAAGCATTGATGTTCTCCACTTAAGGGGCTTGTAGAGAGGGCGCTACACTGCTGTAAATATGCACCCCATTTGGCTAGTGTAGGCATCTGTGCCATGCCACTCCATGGCCATTGGGTCCAGGATCGTACCCACCCTGCGATGTGATGGGTGGTTATTACCTTGGTTGTAGCTGTTCTGGCAATGGGCTCCGTAGCCAGCAAGGCATGGTACACAGCAGCCAGTTGCTTCCCTATAAAGGTGTACTGGACCTCCGCTCCTTTCCATAGTTGTGACCAGAATCCAATAGGTTGGCATGTCTGTTCAAGCCACTGCCAAAGACCCCATCCATAACCATCTTCGGTTACATGAACATCTAGCTCACAGGGCCTTGATGAGTCCATTACACTCAAAGCCTGTACAGCCTTGACTGCTCGCTTAGCGGCAGTAAAAGCAGCTGCACATGTCTCATCCCAGTCCCACCTGATGTCCTTTCGTACCAACCGGTATAAGGGCTTCAGAATTTGTGCCAAGTGCGGGATAAACACTCTCCAGTAGCACAAAAGACCCCAAATCTCTTGTAATACTGCCACAGTGGTTGAGGTAGGGAAAGCCTGGACCTTGTCTATGACTGCTTCAGGAATAATTTTAGTTTTACCCGACCAGACAACCCCCAAGAATTTTACAGACAAACAAGGTCCCTGAATCTTGATGCTGTTCACAGCCCATCCTTTCTCCTTTAGCTGTTGCAGCAGTCTAGGAACTGCCCCATCTAAATCTGAAAGAGAATCAGACGTGAGCATAATATCATCAATGTAGTGATACAACTGCACCGTTTGCAGTTTCTTCCATGTGGCCAAGTCCTGGGCTACACGTCCGTGACAGATGTTGGGACTGAGGAGGTATCCCTGTGGAAGGACAGTCAATGTCCACTGCGAGCCTTCCCACGTGAAGGCAAACTGTTCCTGACTCTCCTGTGCTATGTCAGTAGAGAAGAAAGCATTAGCAAGGTCTACAACATAATGGTACATGCCCAGCTCATGACTCAGTGTGTCCATAATGGCTGCTATAGAGGGGACAGCAGCATGCAAAGGGGGTGTGACTTTATTCAGTTCCCTCTTGTCCGTGTTCATACACCAGGAGCCGACTGGCTTTTTCACTGGCCACACCGGGGAATTAAAAGGACTATGAATGAGCTTTATGTTGCCCACCTTCTCCGACTCTTGTAGAGTTTCTCCAATTTCGTTGTGCCCCCCAGGCAATTTATACTGCTTAGTATTTGTCACCCGCCGAGGTACAGGCAGAGCTACAGGTGGGTGTTGGGTGCTGAGCATGTCCCCTCAGAACTGCCTTTACCACACATACCCTCAGTCTGAACTCACCTGCAGTGGTCTGTAAACACAGGCCCTTCAGGATATCTACCCCCAAAATATATTCAGGGATGGGAGAAACATACACAATATACTCTTCTGGGTGTAAATGCCCTATCTCCAATGGGATTCAGGCTTTCTTCACTCTAATTGCCTTACCCCCATAGCCATCTATAACAGCAGGGGTCCTGGGAAAATGCTCAGGGTTACCATAAATCACAGAACACTCAGCTTCTGTGTCCACCAGTGCCAGGACACATTCTACATTCACAGGGACCAATAAATTGCTAAAATTCTACATGTGGCCTCCAGTCCCCACCACGTCCCCCAGGCTGGGGACCTTGATTCTCCCCCCAGTCTCACCATGATGCCCATTCTCCTGTGGAAATGAGGGCCCAGGTGAATCCTGAGTACTTTCCCCTAGGAAATTATGCAGGCACACAGGCAGGGCATGAGGCCTTGACTCTATTTTCTGTGTCCTGGACCTCAGTGGCTGGAACTGCTGCTCTGGCTTTAATTGGTGCCACAGTTCTAACAAGATTCTATTGGGCATCAAGTTTTTCTTTCACTACCCCGGCCTTTATCAAATCGACCCACATCTGGGGCCTCGTGACCTTCATGGGGCCTTTTGCACCTCTCCTGTCACTTGTAGCCCGTACTTCCTTCCCTGCCCTTATTGTTTCAACCTCCCCCAGATCTGCTAAAGTACGAGTAGCCTCACTTATGGGTTGCCTTATGTGGGGGGCAAGAGTAGTCAGTCACTAGGGACCCAAAGAGAGATGGGGGAGCTGTATGGAGCATCAGATTTCTCATTCCTATGGTGAACAACTCCTCATCGGGGCCTTGGGGGTCCATATTATAGATGATGTTTTTCATGCCCAATTCCTGCAATACCTGTTGGAGCTCTACACCGATATTCCAGCTAGTGGGTAAATATGGTAAATCACTCTGATTAGGCCAAACTGCCCTCATGGCAGCTGTCAGCCATTCCAGAATTGTCTGATTCTCTGAGGCATGATGGGCACTTGGCAACCACTGCTGGAGGGAAGGGTGAGTCATCAGGGAAGCCATTCTACTCATCTCAGTACCTGACATAACAGTGTTTTCCACCACCATATCCCAGAGACATAAAAGCCATATAGGCAGAGATTCCGATAGCCACTGCCTATACCGGACGCTCATGTCCACCAGCTCATCCTGGGTATAGGGGTGGATCATGGAGTGCTGCACAAGCTGGGGAGGGGGCTGCTCCTCCCCCTGAGGAGCCCACAGTTGTTTCGTTTTTATTTTTTTAATTACAGCTGGGTGGGCCTTTAATACAGGACAGGTAGTTACCTTGGGCGGTGGCCTCGGCAGCATATCGGCCCATGGCCCCACCTCCTCCTCTTCTTCCCTCAGCTCCTCCTCTATCTCTGGGGCTGAAGGCACCACTCTTTCCTCCTCCTCCCTCACAGCCTCCTGCAATGTGGCTTTTCCTGCCTTCTCCCCCCTCGCCGCTGCTAAGGAATCTTCCAGGAGCACAATCCATTTTCTCAAGAACTGTCTTTCTTCCTTAAGGGCATCCTATAAGTCATCACCCAGCTCCTCCAAGTGATGCCGAAGTGTGTCTCTCCTGCTGAAGGGCCCTCTCTCTCCTTGATAACCCTCTCTCTCTCCTCAGTAATATTTTCCACTATCTCAAGGAGATGGACTACTTCTCGCCACCCTTTGGAAATGTCTGTTGATATAGAGATGCACTAAAACCAAGCAAGAGATTCTGGAAATATTGCAATTTTACCCACACTGCCCAATAGGTTTATTCTAAATATGCAATATCTTAACCCAAAGCGTTACCAGAGATGGGTCCTGAGTCTCATTGTGAGAAACAACTCAGGAATGGATGCAAAAAAAAAAAACCTTTGAACATTCAGAGTTTATTTGGAGGGTAAGAGTTTAGAGAAAGGCGAAAGTACATTCCCAGAGTTGGGTGAGGGCGGACCCAGGGGAATCACCTGAGAAAACAACAGAGAGCCTTTCTTATGTAAAGAAGATGAATATTCACTAAGTGGGGCTAGGTTTCAAAGGGGACAGTGGGAGTTTTTTTGGAGTTCAGTCGTGCTCCACACTCACGTGTGAGGGGGTGCAGTTTTGGCTATATTTGGTTTTCATCAGAAATGTTAGGTGCAGGGAGGCATGATTTTTACTATGTTAATGAGTATATACTGTATTTTGGGGGTGAAGTTTGGGTCAACTTCTCCTCCATGTTGGAACTAGCTGGTTTTGGCTAGTCTGTTATTTATATTCTCACTCCCCTCATCCCAGGAGAACAGCTTATAAGGAATGCGTAGAATGTAAGCAAGCATCTAGCTGAATGTTAACACTGGCTGAAGTCCCCCTCCTGCTGCCTGCTTATGTCTGGCTATCTAACCCTAACAAAAGGACTAAATCTACCATTGCGGCAGGAAGCCTTGTCCAAATTGAAGTTCAGGGGACTTTTCATTCTGGAGATCTAAAGAACATTATATTGGCAGGCATCTTACTCTGTTTATGTGCAAGACTGTGCATATGAATATAGATATGTATATATATATATGTGTGTGTACATATACACACATGTTTATGTGCTATTTTTTATTTCCCTTTAAGGTCAGACCCTAGATCTGATATACTAAAGGTACCAAATGTGTACTAGGATGTACTAAACTAAAGAAGGTGGAAAGCACAATTTGATTATGAAGAAGGTGGATTTTGGAATTTGTTCTGGATGATACTGTTGGCAGTACTATCTTAAGGACTGGATGGTAATTTCAATTCAGCATTTCCTTGATTTTCTAGGTTTTTCACATTCTTAACATTTTCTTAATAATAGAATTAATTAGCATGTTAATGGAAAAATCATTAGATGGTGGAATTCATAAAGCCTCTGTTTTTGCAAACCGTTGTTTGCAAAACAGAGCACTGTAGTTTTAATTACAGTCAGTAGAGCTATTGGATGAAATTGCTCCCAGACTCTAGATTGTGAGAACTCAAATGCCCCTTATCTTTATGACTCGTTATCACTGTTCACAGAGATGGCTATTTCCTTAGAAACTTTCCAGGCTGCCAAAGATAGGTTGGAGAAATTGGCGCATGGGTTGCTTTTGTGCTTAGTATTCATTTCTCCTTAGTTTTTACTATCTAATCTTACGTATGCTTTCATACATATTAGCAAAGTAATAAAAAGCCCTAAGGTTCTCTCCAATATGATTTGCTTCTCCTTCACTGTGTGGCCTCTTGGTTCTCAGGTGCCTTGCTCTCATCCCACCCCCAGGGTTGACCTGAGCTACCAAATCCAAGGGGACTGTGTCTAGCATCAGCTTTCCTTTAGTTCCCTCTTGTCTGACTGGTTCACTGTGGGAACCCAGTATCAGTGGTTACTGAGCCATTCTCTAAGTAGATGGGGTGGATGCCACATGGTATTATAACATGTCATTTGACTATATGTCATATAATTATCTTTTCTGTTCTTTTTTTAAATATAATTTATTTTATTATCATTAATTTACAATTACATGTGCAATATTACGATTATTAAACTACCCCTTCATCAGGTCCCCCCTCACCAACCCCATTACAGTCACTGTCCTTCAGCATAGTGAGATGCTATAGATTCACTACTTGTCTTCTCTGAGTTGTACTGCCCTCCTCGTGCCCCCCCAACATTACATCTGCTAATCGTAACGCCCCTTTTTCCCTCTTATCCCTCCCTTCCCGCCCATTTTCCCCAGTCCCTTTCCCTTTGGTAACTATTAGTCCATTCTTGGGTTCTGTGAGACTGCTGCTGTTTTGTTCCTTCAGTATTTTTTCTTTGTTCTTATACTCCACATATGAGTGAAATCATTTGATACTTGTCTTTTTTCGGCTTGGCTTATTTCACTGAGCATAATACCCTCTAGCTCCATCCATGTTGTTGCAAATGGTAGGATTTGTTTTCTTCTTATGGCTGAATAATATTCCATTGTGTATATGTACCACATCTTCTTTATCCATTCATCTACTGATGGACACTTAGGTTGCTTCCATTTCTTGGCTATTGTAAATAGTGCTGCAATAAACATAGGGGTGCATCTGTCCTTTTCAAATTGGGCTGCTGCATTCTTAGGGTAAATTCCTAGGAGTGGAATTCCTGGGTCAAATGGTATTTCTATTTTGAGTTTTTTGAGGAACCTCCATACTGCTTTCCACAATGGTTGAACTAATTTGCAGTCCCACCAGCAGTGTAGGAGGGTTCCCTTTTCTCCACATCCTCGCCAACATTTGTTGTTGTTTGTGTTTTGGATGTTGGCCATCCTCACTGGTGTGAGGTGATATCTCATTGTGGTTTTAATCTGCATTTCTCTGATGATTAGCGATGTGGAGCATCTTTTCATGTGCCTGTTGGCCATCTGAATTTCTTCTTTAGAGAAGTGTCTATTCATGTCCTCTGCCCATTTCTTAATTGGATTATTTGCTCTTTGTTTGTTAAGGTGCGTGAGTTCTTTATATATTTTGGATGTCAACCCTTTATCAGATACGTTTTTATGAATATATTCTCCCATACTGTAGGATGTCTTTTTGTTCTACTGATGGTGTCCTTTGCTGTACAGAAGCTTTTCAGCTTGATATAGTCCCACTTGTTCATTTTTGCTTTTGTTTCCCTTGCCCGGGAGGTATGTTCATGAAGAAGTTGCTCATGTTTATGGCCAAGACATTTTTGCCTATGTTTTTTTCTAAGAGTTTTATGGTTTCATGACTTACATTCAGGTCTTTGATCCACCTTGAGTTTACCTTTGTGTATGGGGCTAGACAGTAGTCCATTTTCATTCTCTTACATGTAGCTGTCCAGTTTTCCAACACCAGCTGCTGAAGAGGCTGTCATCTCCCCATTGTATATCCAAGGCTCCTTTATCAAATATTGATTGACTGTATATGTTTGGGTTAATGTTTGGATTTTCTATTCTGTTCCACTGGTCTGTGGGTCTGTTTTTGTGCCAATACCAAATTGTCTTGATTACTGTGGCTTTGTAGTAGAGCTTGAAGTCAGGGAGTGTAATTCCCCTGTTTTATTCCTCCTTCTCAGGATTGCTTTGGCTATTCGGGGTCTCTTGTGGTTCCATATGAATTTTAGAATTATTTGTTCCAGTTCATTGAAGAAAGCTGTTGGTAGTTTGATAGGGATTGCGTTGAATCTGTAGATTGCTTTAGGTAGTATAGCCATTTTGACAATATTTATTCTTCCTAGCCAAGAGCATTGGATGCATTTCCATTTGTTAGTGTCTTCTTTAATTTCTCTTAGGAGTGTCTTGTAGTTTTCAGAGTACAGGTCTTTCACTTCCCTC